>VFFE01006951.1:301917-339287 GCA_008921705.1 Burhinus oedicnemus | reverse complement strand
AAAAAAAAAAAAAAAAAAAAAAGAAAAGAAAAAAAGGGGGTGAAAAGGAAAAGAAAAAAGGAAGGAGGAGAAGAAAGGACTTTTCTCACCTCCTCTTTCCACTTCCCAGAGCCCATGGGGGAGCAGCGGTCCGCATCCCCAGTGAGGAGGCTGGGAACCCCCCAGGATGACCAGTGCAGGGCTGGCCACAGCCCCACGTCCCCTTCCCTGGGGAGTAATTTGAGGGGGTGCTGGGTCTGCAAAACAGCACAGCCCCTTGCTGGGGGACGTGGCATCTCGCTGGGTGTTACAGCCACAATTTGAACCCTTTTGATTCCACCTCGGTCCAAAACGGCAGGTCCAGGCATGTCACCTCTGTACCCACCTCTGAAACCACCTGCGTGCAGAACCTCCAGCTCTCCTCCTTGCAGCACACTCACCGTCTCATCCTCCCCAGCACAACCAGCCCCCGTGAAGCCTGTGGTACGGATGCTCAGCCACAGGCTCTTGTACAAGGGGGAAAAAAACCCAACCATTCAGCAGTTTTTGGTATTGATGGCCAAGCAAAGGTTCCCCGTGGAAAATTTCATTCTGACTCACAACATCTTTGTTTCGGTTGAGAAAGCGAAGCATCAGGTAACTGTGCGCCCGCTCCTCTCCTGCAACACAGGTCTGAAAATAACCGTCAGCAGTGCTGAGCTCTTGCAATTTAGGTTTCACAATACTTCACGTAAGTGCCCAGCACTTGAAATTGTTGTCTCAGCTCTTTAAAGAGTTGGGTTGTTTTTTTTCTTTTCCAAGTCCCACGGCTGTAGTGGGAAAACTGAAAACTTACACCCAAAACATGCAAAACCAGATGGCAGGAATGGAACTCCAAATTAATTATTTCTTAATTTAAAAAATCTTTTAAATTTAATTTGGTTTGTAAGGCAGGCCTGGCTGCCTTGGAGCCTCATTCACCAGCTCGTACACTGCTGGGATGACGATACCGTGACATTTACAATGACACTGGCTCCTATGGGTGGTTTTTTCCAGAGCCTGTAAGCAGGCACACATGTCCAAGAGACTGGAGGCAGCCTGCTCCCAAAACAGGCTCACCAAAGGTGAGGTGAAGCAGGGCTGCTTTGCCGGCCACCTCTCCTGCCTCAGCACCCTCCCGTTGTTTGGAGCAATGAGCCGTTTCCCCATGGAAGATGCCCACCGTGATAGGAACACCAGGGCTGGGGGATGTTCTCAGCCCCCAACAGAAATGTGCTTCAAAAGGAAGAGCCTCTGGCCGCGTGCAGAGTGGCGCTTTCAAGCAGAAAAAATATAAAAATGAAGGTTTTAGTTAGCCTGGCGATCGATGTTGGTGTGTACCTGGCCAGGGCCCCGTGGAGGGGAGGAGGCTGACAGGAAAGAGAGGGCTGAAAAATGACAGGGGGTGAAGGATTAGCACCTTCCACACCGGGTGAGCACCTCAGTGCTCATCGTACTCGGGAACACCAAGCAAATCATTTTTTATTTAACACTTCGTCTAACCATGACTGCTTTGGGATGAAGCACCACAAACTGGACAAATCCTTTGGCCAAACGCTCCCCAGTGAGGAGCAGCACTTGTGGTGGAGACCCCTCGGAGAGGGCAGAGCAGGTTTGGCCGGACCAAAGGCAGCATCCTCCTCATCCCTCGGTGTGCACCAGCCACCCTCGGAAAAACATGCTGGCAATGGTTCTCTCTGCCCTTCCCTTGCACCCCAGGGAACAGGGATTTTATCGCCTGAGCTGCGGCTGCCCCTGCTCACGCAGCCAGCTCTCCCTTGGGTTTCACAGTGACAATGGGAACAAGAGGGGGGCTCAAGAGCGAGTCCCTCACCGGCAGCCCAGAGCCCAGCCAGGCCCTCCCGGCAGCCCTGCAAACCATCTGCACGCCCATCCCACGCTGTCAGGAATAAGATCAAGAGCAAACAGCGGAGCGTTAACCAAAATGCCATGTGAGGCTGTGTAAAAGAGGTGGTAAAAGCCGTCTAAACAGCGGTGGGGGAATCCACTTATCCCAGAGTCGATGGACAGAGGAACGTGAGGACCTTTAGAGATTGCATTAGCAGGTCAAGGTCACAATGACCAGGGGCTTCTGCCAGACAGTTGCCAGAGGTGGAGTCTGGCAGCCCGTCAGTCAGTGGGATCAAGCAGTCTCCTTAAAAATAATTAAATGATCTATATCTTGCCTAAAATGATCAGTCTTTAAAGGCTGTAAAAAAAAATGTTTCAGGCAAGCAGCACAGGAACCGCACCGAGGTTTGAGTGAGTGTGCGGGATGAGCAGTTATTGTTGCTGCTATTATTCTTCTTATTATTAATTATTATTATTATTATTACTACTACAGTTACTATTATCATGCCACCACACACAAGGGCTCTCTTCCTCCCCAGGGGTGAGTTACCATTGTGGCGGTCTCAGCCGAGGGAGGTGACGCTGATGCCATCCGACAGCCACACACAGAGCAGCTCGGGGTCCCCTCTGTCCCTGGGCGCTCACATCCTACCTGCACCCTGTGCCGAGACCTCTCAGCCCGCTCCTGCTTCTCCCTCGAAACCTGCTTTAACTCCCAAAACTGGGGACATTGGCTCGTGCCACCTGCAGCAACCGCTGCCATCTCCCCCGTGTCTGTCACCTGCACCCCCCTTGAGCAGTGGCCCCACAAGGGGGACGAGTTAGTCCCCAACTCCAGTGGGCTTCTCTGTTTGTCCCTGGGAAAGACGTAAATTATTAGTGGTTAAATGCTTCAGCCTCGTGACGCAGCAACAGCAGGAGGTCTGGCAATCGTTTCCCCTTCAGCATCGCCGCAGAGCTGGAGCTGGGCCGCTGGTGACAAGAGGTTGCCTCCACTTCTCTGCCTTTTTTTTGCCTCCCCCCCTTTTTTTTTTTTTTTTTTTTTTTGCGGTTGCACATGTCTGTAGGGTGGTTTCCGTAAACGCAGCGCAGCTTAGATAGTACTAAATAAAGCAGCATGCAAATCCCATCCCCACATTCACAGTCCGCAGTCCGCAGACATGTAGTGTTTAAAAGGGGCAAGATCCATGTCTGTATTTATTCTTTCACCAGCAGATAGGCGGCTGCTAAACATTTGTCTCCAAGCTGTGGGACACAGCTACCCCGCGCAGCTCGGCTCATTTCCCTGTCTGGTCTTTCTGCCTGAGCACCACGGGTCTGAAGATTTTCCTTCCCAGCAGCATCACTGTGGGCCAGAGTAGAGGCTGGAGCCATGGCTTTCCTCTCCTCTGTGCCTTTCAAAGAGGTGTTACCTCTGCCACGGCTTAAAAAATTGGGGGGGGGTCACCATTTCCTACCCCAGGCTTTGGTTTCCCTTGCTCTGTGGAAGAGCATCTTGAGGTGGTGAGAGGCAAAGACAGTCCCCTACTCCCCCACCAGTACCCCCAGCTTGCGTGGGAGCCGGTGGTTTCTCGCCATGTGAACGAACCCTCCACACATCCCCATGCCAACTACACCTGGTGCAGAAGGCAGCAGCAGCTGCAGGCAGGGGACAATTTACAGAGCTGCCAGCTACCGAAAGGCAACTGCTGGGCTTGAGCTCCTGGAGGCAAAGGGAAGGTGCAACCAGCAACGGTGCAGGCCAGCCCGGCTGCCTGTTCCAAACGGGCGAGTGGGATTTACCTGATGCTGCAGGCAGGATAGTGGGACCCTGACAAAGAAAGACACTTAGCCCTCCCTGCAAGGGTTTTTCTCACACCTCTAAGCAAAGAGGCTCCAGCGTGGCTTTTACTGCAAGCTGCAAGGTGTGAACCAGCCTCCTGGGAGGCGTTTCCATTGCACAGGGCTGGAGCAGCACCTTTAGCCCGAGTCCCAGGGAGCTGGGCAGGCAGGCAGGCAGGCAGGGATGGCCGGCAGCCATAGGCAGGGCAGCAGAGCAGCTGGGACGGCACCGAAATCCTCCCCCTGCTGCGACGGAGATACGACCAAAGGCACTTGTCACGTATCCAGAAGGCACGTGGCTCTGTGTTTTGCAATAGGAAAATATGCAAGAAGAGGGATTGACATGGGAAGGTTGCTGTATTTCCAGGTTTAGGAAAGATTTCTGTTTTTCCAGGCTCCAGCTTGCATAAGTACAACACAGCCCCCACAGACCCTCTGTAAAGCACCCACAGCCCCCACCCTGCTGCCAGGCTCCCTGCACCTTCATGGGTGAGCAGGTGGCCACAGCACCCTGCCCCACACCTCGCCACTCTGCTAAGTCACACCGCGGTCAAATCCCATCCCTAGCAATAACCTCAGGGACCGGGACTTTGCACCCCAAGCCCACGCAGCGGACGCTGCCCCTCACTCCGGTGCCACGGGAGAGCAGGACAGGGATTGCGGCATACCCGGGTCCTCAGCACCTAAATGCACCAGGCTTGGAGCCACACAGCCGTGCCTCTGCGTCGCTGGCTCCCCAAAACAAGGCAAGGCTGGCTGGCGGCGAGCGCAGGGCACCACCACCCCATGATCCTTCCATTGCTGTAAGTTGATAAGAGACAGCAATTAAGGAAAGAGCTCCTGGCCTCCTGGCACAGAGCGGCCCCCTCACTGCCATCAGTCATTCATCACCAAATCAGTGTGTGTCGTCACCCCCCACCCTGCAGACTCTGACCCTCTCTGCAATTACCCAGGCCAATTAGCGCCTTTGCTCCTTGACCAGATAGCATCTCCCTGCTCTGTGCTTCCCAGCCTGGCCCACGGAGCCACCAGCATCTGCTGGAAGCGCTGGCAAGGGCTTCCACGAGCCACTTTGGTTGGAGTGCCCAGCCTGGGCTTGCTCTGATGTGCAGCGAGGTGATGAGCAAGCCCTTTGCCAGGGATTTCATGTCACTGAGGCTGGCCGTGTGGTGTGAAAGCTCTTCTTCCCTTGCCCTCTTGCTTTATCATCCTCACCAGGGGCAGAACAGCAAAGAACTGGCTGGTTGTATGTTTGGCACACTAAATATCAACCTGCAGCAAGGGTGCTGCTAGAAGGATTGCAAGGAAGCGAGAAGCATTGCACCTTGGTGGGCTGGAAATAGCATCCCTCTCCTCTGACATGGTTGTAGGAGGCGGTGGATGGCAAAGACGGCCCCGACGCCTCTATGGCACTGCCACGGTGAAGTGTCTGCACTGGCTACCATGCTTGGGAGATGTTTATCACACACACATTGACAGGCAATAGTGGTGAGTCACACCATGGGTCTGGCACCCTGGGCCAAATCCTGGATCCTTCTGCAGGTTTCAGCTCAACGTTATGAGTCACTTACTTATGCCACCATCCTCCCTTTACTTTTTTTTTTTTTTCTAGAAAACATTGTTTTTCCTTCAAATGGGAACAAATACACCCAATACCGGGAATTTTGCTAGATAGAGTCCAGATGACACGTTCCCAGAAAATGCTGTCAGCTGCTGAGATTCAGCTTCAAGAGACATCATCCAACATTAACCATAAACAACGGGGGCAACAAAATGTCTGGCAGATCTTGAAGTGACACGAGATGCCTGCGCTCCCCAACAAACCCGTTTCACACCACGGGAAAGGTCACCGCTTTAATCCACTTCTGGGTGGAATGTACACACACGTCATTCTTCTGAACATCTGTAATTAAACAGCCTCTTGCTTTGCTATCCAGCCCCGTGTTTGTTTTCCCATTTGCTAACATGGTGGATGGTAATATAATATGACACTGAAGGGATACAGGCTGCTACAGCAGGGCTTTCCACTTCTTTTTAGTGATTTGCCTGCAGAGAGCTGGATGCGCAGATCCAGCAGTGATTTCCTTTCTAGATGGGCAGCATCTTTGTGCGCTGAAGTAGTAACAGCAAAGAGGACAGTGAAAGCAAACAAAAACTGTTGGCAGAGAACCCCAAATGTGTTGACTCGTTGCAAGGAGTTGTTGAGGTCTCTGCCAGGCTCCTACGAAGGAGGCGACAGCCACTAAGCTGGGAGGTTGAGACTAGGTCTGTACTTCTGCGATGGAAAAGTCTGATTTTCAACACTGGGAATGTGGCTGGAGCATTCGGGAAAAGTCTTCCGTGTCCCTATGGCCACCAAGGAGCATCTGAAAAAACCTCAAATAATCCCTAACGGGGCCCTTCCTTTCCCACAAAGCCCTCCCAGGTACCAGCGCCAGCTCCCACCCCACCACACGGCGCCCAGGAGGAAAAACCCCACAGAAGCAAGCCTGAGGTTTGGGGTTTTTTTCCTCCAAACTTTTTGGGCTGCAGGGCTGGCACACGCTTCATGGGGAGCCTTGCCGGGAGCCGGGCGCGACAGCTTTTGTGGGAACAGCGTTAGCTGTCAGGATGGGCTGTGGGATACGGCGCTTTGCAGCCCAGAGACATGGATGTGTACTTCAGATCCTAGCATGCTCTCAGCAAAACAACACCAAGATGTTTATTTTCAAAAGGATACAATGTTTGACAAAATAAACTATATTTGATTAATACTGACTGCTTTTCTGGGGTTTTTTTGAAGGCAGTAAATTCGCTGACTATATAAACATGCCAGGGCCGCTTCATCTGCCTGTATCAAAATTTCAGTTACCTCATCTCCGGGGAATGTCCTTCAGTAACATTTTAACGAGCTTATTTCGGGGGTTGCTTGTGCACTTGAGTTGGGGTTTTTTGCCCCACTTTTACTTCTTAGTGAGGTCTTCCATGAGCAAGCTGCAGGCTGGAGCTGAAGAAAACCCACCACTTGTCTTCACATGGGGAGTTTCACCATGTCCCTAGTAGAAAACCCAAATCCCCATGCTGAGGACCAGCGAGCATCCTCCAATGTGATGGTTTCACCTCATTCCCCTCTGGCTTTGGATTTCATCCCCGCAAGACCTCCATACCTGGCTCCTTGCTAAAGCAACAAATAATGCAGAAGGAGGATTTGTGAATTGGCTGACGTCCAGCTGAGTCACCCCCAGCTGTGGAGCTCACACTGAAAAATCCCTGCGTTTCTGGGAATGGCCACCTGCTTCTGGGGCAGGTGGGTCCTGAGCTGGTAAAGCTTTAGCAGCGTTTGTCAATCATTAAGCTGCACTCCTGCTGGAAAAGTCAGGGAAATTCCCACCAAGGCACCCAAGTGTCTGGGTACCAAACACTGGCAGGGCTTGGCCAGTGGACTTGGCCACAGCCGGTCCCACCACCAAGCTACGTGCTCTGAGGTTGGAAGGAGGTACCTCAACAGCACACATGGCTCTGTTTCGAGCATTTCAAGGTCCTGTATTTTACTTCAGAAACTTACACAACATCCCACGTCTGGTCCCCACCAGCAGCCTGCTCATCCCTCTGCTCCCCGTGCCTCTTCTGCCCCAGGACTGCCCCCCACCCCCCTCCAATATGGCTGCAAAGGTCTCACCATGGACCAGCAGCTGCCGAGAAAATAGGGCAGGAGGCAGTACAAGGCGGTCACCTCCTCCCCTCCCGACAGAGCAGTCCCCAGCGTGCCACCTCACCAGGACCCTGGCCTGTGCCCCAACCGAGCGCCCTCCGAGGCCGGGGAGTGGCCAAGAGCTGCCCTCTTGGTTGGTGGCATCTCCCTTGCCGTACCCATAGCTCAGTGTGCACCGGTTTTGACTCCAAAGCAAATCAAAACACCTGACAGCACGGGATTATGTACGTCCCCCTTACGCAAACCCGCAGGAACAGCCCCACGTCCGGCTGCCGCATTTGCAGACACGGCCGGTGCTCTCTGCATCCTCTGTGCAAGCGGGACATTGTTTTGGTTGGAAGCCCCACTGAATCCAGTCCCACATCCCCACTGGATCCCCGCTCCAGTGCGCTCGAGGGCTTTGGTCATGGAGATGAATGAGCAATTCTGAAAAACTCCCTGAAAAACAAAACTGAGACACTTTAGATTTCACTTCCCAAAACAGCATGAGCCGTAAGCACCAGCTGTTTCGAGCAGCTGTTAAGTGTGTTAGATTATACCATTCCAGCACTAAACTATTAGTCAATTGATTAATGAACTGGGACTTCCCATCCAACAAAAATATTTTGTTTTTAAATTATAATTTGATGCATGGTTAGTACAGAAATACATTACACATGCTAAGCACATGTTTGCATCTCACCACCACCCTCAGACACGGGGAAAAGGTACCAGCTTCTCCACCTTTCCAAGGCTGCTTGCAAACCCGCCTGGAGACGTGCTGGCATTGCGTGAGGTGTGATGCTGCTCACTCCTGCCCACACACGGGATGTCCATGGTGGCAGCAGGTTCCCGGCCACCCCGCTGCTGCCACCGGAGTTTAACGAGAGCTGCAAAACCAGCCAGGAAGCGTTAAGGTTAACTGGCAAGGGAGTAAGGGCTCAACCACCTGAGACTGGAAACCTTCCTCAAGGTCGTTGGGTCTTTAGCCAGCACTGGCACAAAGCACTGAGCCCCTGAGGCACCGTCGGGACACGGTGGTGGCAGACAGAGGGCAGTCCCCTGCCCCAAGGAGCCCACAGTGATCAGAGTCCACAACAGCTCGGGACCAGCTCTGGGTTTCACCCCAGGGCTCGAAATTAGCTAGAAAAGTGAGAGTTTTCTGATTTTTTTTTTTTTTCCATGTCCTGAAGCACCTCCTTGACATAAACTCCTCTGTTCAGCTACTTTTCCCGCTGGCAGAAAACCAGACAGATATTTACTCTGGCCACTTGCCTTGCTGGCCGGACATGGCCACCGCCGGTGCCGGAGCCACATCGCTGTGTTATCGCGGTGCTGTGAGTACAGCTGAGACACTGCCCTGGCACCTACCGTTAGCTCAAGCCCCGCACCTCCTATATCAACATATATATGATGCATATACTCATTACTGATATATATACTAATATATATATACACACTAATAACAATAAAGAAAAACTGAAATACATATCTTGACTGTGTGGTAGTGGTTAAATCTGCAAGCCCTGGGACAAAGCTGCAGGTACACATGCACAGGGGAGGTGACAGTGCCCATCTCCTGATGGAGATGTCCCATCACACAGGTCACAGTAAGCAGAAGAGGTGTGGAGAAACAAACAGGGGACAATTATTCCTTATTTCTCATGACATGGGAACAAAACACTGCCCAAAACTGACAAGGCATCCCTTGCAAAACCCCTGTTAAAACACGCGTACAAACACACCGCAGGGTAAAATTCAACAGCTTTTTTTTCAAGTTAGAATGTGGTATTTTATAAACTTGGCAGGTAGCAGGCTCAAAGGCTGGTTTCTGTGATCTCTTATCATAACAGTGTCTCCAACAAGCATAGCTTTGCTAAACAGCATGCGTGTGCAATGGGAAACCGGGCTCAGCGTGCTACAGAGGGGTCTTCTGCTGAGAAGCATCAGCATCGCACTGCGGTCATGCAGCGTGGGAAACCCGGCGGGCTGTGTCAGACACACAGCAAGGCACAGCCCGCGCCCTCTCCCTCAGAGAGAAAGAAAGCACGCTGGACTCGCACTGCAGAACAGCCGGTGTCACCATCCCGTCCTGCTCCTTAGCTAAGGAAGGAGCACACAGAATATTTCTGACACAATATGAGAGGAGAGAACATCCCCGGGCTGGTACCAGGGATACCTGGCAAGGCAGAAGCAGCACATCATCTCTGAACAAACCCAGCAGCCCACTCCCACCCCCAGTGCTCCAGGGGGATGAAAGGAAATGATCAGAAGGGAAGAAGCGATGGGATTTCAAGTGGCGCTAATAAAATATTCCCTTTGGTGGAGCAGAGGCTCACGGGCCCAGCCAGCTGCGGCGTGGAGAGCGGGGATGATGGGGAGAGCTGGGCCAACGTGACAGCAAAGTAGCAGGAGAAATGGTCAAGAAATGCCTCTGCCAGCAACATCGATGGCTCTCCCTCATGTCACCCCCCCATGCATCGGGATGCCTTCAACCCGAGGGGTCCTCAGCGAGCGGCGAACCCGAGAGACAGAGAGGATTGCAATTTGGTTTGCGAACACGTAAAATACAAAGATGCATACAGAAATACGCATCACATGGGCATGGATGTAAAAATTCAGCACTTACAGGAATACTGTATGGCACCAGCGCTGCCCAAACATCCCCAGCGCTCTCCTCGATGAGGATGGGACACAAGGGGTCTGAAACCCAGAGGAAAGCTCTCCGACCATTAAACCAGTGGGTCATGCTAGGGTTTAGCCCATATCTGCTCCTCTCCGTCAGGAGCGGCGAGCAGAGGAGCGGGGCGAGCAGCCAGCTCTCCCTCTGCCACGAACAGCTCCTGAAGCGCTTCACGCAGTCCCAGCGCCTCAAACCGGGGTCAGCCACATCAGCCCCACCACTGAGACTGGGCAAACTGCTCTCCAAACCACCTGATTGCATGGTTCAGATTTATCTACTTTCTCCCAAACATGAAGTTGCTTTTAAAAAGGTCTGAGGCACACAAATATTTAAAGCATGCATGTGCGCGTGAGTATGTGCGTGCACACGTACATGCACACGCTGCGGCTTACGGTACTGCGGATATAATCACTCTAGTAAAGGCAGCATCTTAAACAGAAATATGTAACCGTTTTGGCCAGGAACCAAACCAAACACTCCCTGGCCCCAGCTGATCCATTTAATCAGACTAAGCCAAGCCTTTCCGTGGTGCCCCCGAGGTGGGCACTGATGGCCCTTTCCAAGCTGCTCACTCCAGCAACAAGGCAGAGCATCACCTCACACACATGGGAGGCTACTTCCAGCGCACCGTTTATAGAGCAACCGGCCTTTATTTTGGAGATAGCTTAAGTAAAGTAACATGCAAAGAAACACGTGAGTAGGAGTTTCATCTGCCTCAGGCTCCTGGAAATCCTTTTCTTTTCCTCCCTCGTAGCACAATGTGTTGAACGCCTGTTATTCATCCCCGTAAAGCACGGCGTGTACATCCACGCCGTCTGTCCCTTGGCTGGAGCTGTGTTTGCAGATTTCCCGTGGGAAAGGAGGTGCTTCGCTTCTGAAGAATAAAACCAGGGCATTGCACAGGCCACGGGGATGCCAGAGGGGACCGGCCTCTCACACTGAAGGGCTTCACAGGACCCGGCTGGGAGGCGAGCAGCAAAATCACCTGCAACTTGCCACAACTCGTGCCCATGGGAGCATGTCTCCATGACAATCCTGGTGCACGACAACTCTTCTGTAGCATCTTTCCTCCTGCCTTATGTCTGACCTTCTCTCTCCCATCTTCACACGCCCTCCATATTATGTGCCTGGCCAGATTCCTAGGGGTAAGCCTCGAATTTGGAGTAAGTACAAAAACTGCTTGAACTACAGACAAAATCTGTATTAAGTCAACTAGGACCAGGGGTTTGATATTTGCTGAGAGTATTTCATAAATCGTAGGTTTTTCTGTACCCCATGCACATTCGAACAACTCAAGATGAAATATGGTCTTCAACTTAACAGTAATGGAGACCTCAGTCTTCAAAAACCGTGAGGAACACAATTTAATATTGACCTTCTTATATTAAACAAGATTATCTTTAAAAAGCACTGTTACGTATTTACTAGTTTACCATGAACAAACGCTTTCTTAGGTGGTTTTTTTTCGTGTGTAAAGATACCATGTTCTTTTATAAAACCAACTCAGGTCATTTGCCCTGTCTTTGGAAATGTTCATCTATTTCAGGAGAGGTTCCAAATGTCTTCCTCATTAAAAAAAGGCATGGAGAGACACCAAGTGATGCTGCCAGCACTGCTCACGGCTGGTGGCCCAGCAGCAGTGGCAGGACCAGGGCGACGGCTGCGGCAGGGCTGGGGCAGGGGGCGGCACTCCCGGGGTTGCTGCTGGGGACCGCGGCAGCGTCCTTGCTTTGCTGATTCAGAAGCTGCTTGTTTGCAGAGGCGTCATCCACATCCAGGTCGTACGCCAGCTCTGAAAGCAGAAGGAGAGAGGTGGTTAAGAGCAGGTGGTGCATGCCGGCATCCCAACGCACGGCACATCCAGCCCCCACCAGCACCGGGGTCCCCAGGGCAGCCCCTGCTGGCAGCCAGGGACAGCTGGGTCTGAGTGGGGTTGAAGGCATCACAGGAGGCGTGGGTGGGCCAGAAGAGCTTAGCAAACATCTTGTCAGTCCAGCACCCAGCCCCACTCCGAGAGCACCTCGCAGCACCCTACACCAAACCTTGTGCTTAGAAAGACCAAAAAATCACAACTACAAGGTGCCTCAATAAGAAAACAAAAGAGATAAGGGGATCTGGCTTGCTAGAGAGCTATTTCCAAAGAAAATCAGCTGAGCTTCAGAGCGGGTGTTTAGCAATGCAAATTGTGTCTTCTTGCCAGACACTGCAAGGATGTGAGGAAATCCAGGCAAGCACAAATAGTCCCCTCGAACCCAGAGGCAGCACAAGGCCTTACTCACCAAATACCTCCTGGTCGGAGGACCTCAGGAGCTCTGCATTTCTGCATTACTGTGTGTGCAAAATATGCTCCTTCCAGCACTTTCAACACATCCATCCCATCCCCTGTCCGCCTCATCAAAGCACCGGAGAGCGAAGAATGTGAATGGATCACACACCCCAGGCATGCTGGTGTTGCAACATGGGGTCTTTGAGATGAAGCATATGGGAGCTCCAACCCAAGAAAATGCCTAGGATAAAAGTTTTGATAGTCCTGGCATCAGCCAGATCTACCTGGGGCGTTTGTACCTGCCGAGCATCTGGACCGAGCGGGTGCACCCATGCTTGACTCAAGGCAATGGGTTCCTTGCTCCCCTTCTCATGCTGCTGCCTTCTCCTTCTGGGGCCCTGGTTTCTCGCCTGGATGGGAATCAGTTAAGCCTGTCTGTCACATCCCCAGAGCCTGGCCTTTGGAAGTGGAGGAAGCTGGTGGTTTCCATCAGAAGAGACCGTGGCTCAAGCCTTTCACAAGCCCTCATGGATCACCAGCATACTGACAGGTTTGAATCATCCCACCCCACCCCTGAGAAAGAATCCAAGAGGCTGAATAAACACTCCAGCTAAAAATCGCCGCATCAATCCAATGAGCACCACTGCCAAGGCAAACAGGCAGTATTTCTTAATCAAAAATACCCAAACACTGCAAAACAAAAACATAACAATGTTATTGTGACAAGTGAGTCAGCCCAGGCCATCAAAGAGGGTCAGAAATGGCTGAAAGGGAGCAGATATCCACCTGCACAAAGGGCCAGGTGCAAGCAAAACCTGCCCGGTAAACTCTGACTTCTCCAGGAGATTCCCAAAGATGCCGGGATTCCTCTTCTCCACAGCTTTCCTGCTTTTCTTCTTAATAGTACAGATATGCTGCTGTCCTTCAGAGCTGCAGACCTTTGGGCAGAGCAGGAAAAGGTGCCACCCTGAAAGGGATGCGCCTGGAGGCCACCTCTGCCCATCCTGTGCTGCTTTGCAAGCACAGAAACAAAAGGTCCCTCTGGCACAAGGAATGCTCAGGCTTCAGGGCAGTTTGGGAGCAGCCTGGCACCATCTTATCTTCCCAAGCTGATTTTCTGCAGACTAAGTGAAGGGATTTTATGTTAATAAAAATCACAGCAGATTATTCTGCAGTTGGTTGTTTTACACAAGACTCCTCAGCTAGAACAACATCCCATCAGGGCAATGATGACTTGACCTGATACGTTTTGGAAGGTGTTTCCACACACTCCAAAGACTCCTAAAGCCTAAAAGATGCCCCATGGGGTCACAGTACCATCAGGCACCCATGTGCTTCCAGGTGAGCAATCTGCAGCTGGCAGGCAGAGCTTTTGGGATAGAATATTCTCTTATTGGACATCCAAGCAAAACTAAGAAAATCCACGGGAACTGAGTAACTACTCTTGCCTTCAGCCTAGGAAAGAAAATTGAAACAAAAGAGTGTTTCAGCAAGGTCCTTAACAGCACAAAGGGTTTTGATGTTCCCATTTAAAGTCTCATTCTGCAATGTTGTAATTTATGAGATGTGAGTCCCTGTGCAGTTTGCGGTGCAGCAGCTGAATCGTGTTGGATACGTACAGCCAAAGTACCCAAATGATCATTTCAGACACATTCTTTTACATGGGAAATTTTCAAATCCTGGGATTTCACCTGAACTTGAGCACAGGTAATTTTTTTAAATCATGGTATTTCACCCAAATGGGAATGGCAATTCTCTCATTCATCCTCTTTGACCAAATTAAAGGGAACAGAAACCCTCTTGTCATCAGAGATTTGAAAGCTATTTTCCTAGCCTTGTTTAACTACTTCAGAAGTTTAGTGCTTGGGTGTGCCATTAGTTTTCGCTGTTCCTTCCATTGTTTCCTTCTCTGGGCTTATTTGTGCCCAATTGTATTTTTAGGTTTGATGGATTTAGCCATACAGCTTTTATTTTGTATTAATAATGGGCCCATAACTTGCAAATCCATTTCACTTAACTTCTACTGACCTTTGGTACGTAGGAGGAAACAAAAATAAAAAGTATTAGCCTCTAACAGACCTGAGGTAGCTGATAACCAGGTCCAGGCAATAATAACATTAAAAAATATGTAATAATAATAATAATTTCTGCCCCTCTGCTCTGCTCTCGTGAGACCCCACCTGGAATACTGTGTCCAGCTCTGGAGCCCCCAACATCAAAAGGACATCGACCTGCTGGAGCGGGTCCAGAGAAGGCCATGAGGATGATGCGAGGGTTGGAGCACCTCTGCTGTGAGGACAGGCTGAGAGAGTTGGGGTTGTTCAGCCTGGAGAAGAGAAGGCTCCAGGGAGACCTTAGAGCAACCTTCCAGTACTTAAAGAGGGCCTACAAGAAAGCTGGAGAGGGACTTTTTCCAAGGGCATGTAGTGATAGGACGAGGGGTAACGGCTTCAAACTGGAAGAGGGGAGATTTAGATGAGATCTCAGGAAGAAATTCTTGACTGTGAGGGTGGTGAGACACTGGCCCAGGTTGCCCAGAGAAGCTGTGGCTGCCCCATCCCTGGAGGTGTTCAAGGCCAGGCTGGACGGGGCTTTGAGCAACCTGGTCTAGTGGGAGGTGTCCTTGCCTATGGCGGGGGGTTGGAACTAGATGTTCTTTAAGGTCCCTTCCAACCCATTCTATGATTCTATGATTCTGTATTTCAAATCCAGGAATCCAAATTAGCAAGTGTTCCTAATGAGGTACTTGCTGAGAGGGCTTCGTTATGGTTTCCAGCCTTCGTTAGGATCCCCAGTTAGTCCAGGTCACTGCAGCATCCCTGCACCTCCTGCTCCCACACCTGCCAGGAGAGAAGGAGGGCCAGCATGAGGGATGGAGCTGCAGGATGGCTGGTAAAGTGATAGAAACTAACCTCCCACATACGCCATTTCGGTCACTCCCACCTAAAACTCTGCCTTCACGCTGCAAAATAACCCCAGAGAAGCTGCTTCTCTGCATGCCCGCTCCCCAGCCATCTTCTGCATTAAACATCTCCACTGGCCCAGCTCTGATCACCCACTTAATTTGCAACAGTTTCTACTACAAAGCCGCCCTTTTAGCCTGCAAAGACTTTTTTTGGTGGAGGGGGTAAACTACAAAAATCTGTTTCTGTTTATAATCAGTCCGAGTCCAGAGGGTATTACCAACAATCTGCGCTAATTACGTATTCAATCTTCACTCATTTTGGCCCCTCTTGTCCCCTGGGCTGCGGATTAGATAATCCCCTTAAAATAATAGTCAATCATTAGCTCTGCTTCCCCCCCCCGCCCCGGCATGCAAGCCGAGCGTGCTGTTCTGTTTCCCGGAGTCCTTACGCAGCTGGTGAAAGGTCTCCAGCCGAACACAAGCTGGTCCCTCCGGAAGCATCTTTTGTAAGAAAAGCCCCTCTAACACAAAGCTGCTGCGCTGTGCTCCCAGGACAGCAAAAGCTTCCACGGTCTCGCAGCATGGGTGACAAGACCTGCCGCCAGCTCTACAACATGCACTTTCCACACCCGCAAAAATGAACCGGCGGGATTTTTCCATGGATTGGGACGAGAATTAGGCGTACCAACTCTGCGCAAGATTATCAGGCGGGAATCATTAAAAAGCTCTTCTTGCTGAACCATGCTAGCCTTGGAGACGGCTACAAAAGACGGCTGAAATGGGAAGAGGCTGGTTTGAGTTGGTATAATAAGTCCCATAGCAGCTGGCGCAGAAGAAGCCGGGAAGATGAGTACCGGCATGCAGGCAGCGTTACGGCAGGTATTCCTGTGCCAAATCCACCACTGCCTATTGAAACTCCCCTTTTCACCCCTAAAAGGGCAACACAGTCTTAAGCAAAGAACTGTCAGCAAATGCCGCTCTGGCAAATGACCTCCAAGAGGATGGTGCCCGGCTCCTGCAGGCTGGTTCGGCTGCTGCCAGGGAATGTCATCTCGCAGGCAGGCATCTGGGCTGCCCGCCTGCCAAGTCTGCCCCGGCAGATGGCTCCAGCGATGGACCTAATATAGTAACAGAGTCATAATGGGTGGCCATGCATGAAAACCGCTTGGCGGTGTCACTTGATAGCTCTGCTGGTGCCCTGGGAAGCAGCAATGGGTGCAAAGGGGATCCCCCCACAGGCAAAACCATCCTGCCTAATGCAGCGTGTTCACCGAACGAGGCTGCCGAGTGGGCCAAAGTACTGGCGGGGACGTGGTGATGGCCCTTGTTTGCAAATGATGGAAACTCCGTGGTATGAAGGGACTAGGGAATGGATCATGACCATGTGTTTCCAATAAGCACAAAATACATTGAGTAGAAATGTCAGAGACAAGTAGGGCAGCTTGGCAAGCTCCTGCAGCTCTCGTGGTCAGTTGTGAACATCTGCATGTCTTTCCAGATTTGTCTAGGAAAGCACACGCTACCATCACCAATGAGAACTAAAATCTCTAGGGTGCATTGCTTTATTTAATTCTTTTTAAGCAGCAAGCCTCATCTGTGTGAGGAACAAACTGCCAGTGGATGCAACAGACTCCAAAGAAGACTAGATTTCTTAAAAGGAGAGATGTTTGAGTCAAGCCCAAGCTGTTGACTCATTACAAGGTGAAGCGTAAGAGCCTGCGATCCCACAGACCGGACTGCCTGACCCTGGCTGCCAACTCTCTTCATCTCTACAGCACTGACCACTTCACTCTCACAGGTGTTTGCACCTGAAAGCTACAAGAACAGTCCAATGTCATCCCAAAAGATGTTCCTGTTGGAACACCAAAAGCTCTGCTCACCTCAGCCTCCAGTTACCTGGCTTTCTCATGCAAACAGCTCATACTACAAACACATCTCTGCCTCTATAAAGACAACATCTGAGCCCATCCATGGAGTTACACGGCACACATGTCTACAACAGCGCGGAAAGAGCCGGGATCCCTTTGCTTCTCCAAAACACCTTAAACTCTTCCAAACACCTAGCCAAACACAGTTTCACCTCACCAGGGAGGTTTTGCCCTCTGGCTTATTACCACTAAAATCCTGGAGCACCAACAGGTTTGCCGGTTGTCTTCTTGCGCAATGAGCTGCAGCAGCCTAGCCATAGGTGCGGCCGCGCCGGCACGTAATTAAAGCGCTGAGCCAGGGCTGGCCGCAATGCTTGTGTTGGCATGGTTGCAAGATCACCGAGATGGATGCACAGCATGTGCATGGTCTTGTGCCTCTGCTTTTCCACCTCCTCCGCAGCAATTTAGGAGGCGCGGCTCTTGGCAATACAGATTTGGACAAAAAAGAAGAAAAAATCCAGCTCAACACCATCCCGCTGCCGTCAGCAATGTGGCCAAGGGAGCCTGGCACAGCTCAGCAGTGAGCGGTAAAACCAACTTCCTGGGCAGAAACCCAAGGAAATCGGGTTTGGGATTGCTGATTTGCAAACCAAGATTTTTGCCCCGCTTGCCTCTTTGACACATCCTGGCTGCCAGTGTGCTGCTGATGGCCTGCAGCATGTCTTCATGAGCGATCAAAAAACCGCAGGCACCACCATGAAACCAGCACTGATTTGGGGGAAGTTCCCCCAGGATTGAAGTAACCTGGAGGGTGGCAACCAGGTTGATTTGGGGGGGACCAAGTCATCCAGCATAGAGAGGTGAGGAAACTCTAGCTCAGCCCCACGCCAGGGGTGCAACCAGGTGCTGCTTGGGATACACGGGGCAATTGGCCATGAGCTCTGCGAGGCAGCCAGTACGCACACCCTGGCTCCCCAACGTCTAGCATTACCACAGAAGTCTTGTGCATGGACATTCTCAAGCTTTTGGTGGGGCAAAGCAACAAAACACTCCCAAAAACCCAACACATCGCATAGTACGGGAAGATGGGCTACACCATGACCCCAATTCAAGTGACTACCTCTCCACCCCACCTTGGCCAGAGGCTGGTGGCAAGGAAGGGCTATCATTTATGACCTGGGCCTATGTTTACTTTGAAAACATACTCATTAAATTCCTCTTTGCTCCTTGGTGTGCTCTAGATTTGCCCCAAAGAGAATCTGGCGTCTGCAATTGCATTAATCATTTTCCCTTTGGCAGCAAGTGAAAGAGTTTCTGAACTGTACTCGCAGAGCGGAGCCACAAAAAAGTGTTTAGCAAAACATGCTCGTGTAATCTATTAAAAATTAACAAATCTCATTAGCATTATTAATTGGAAGCACCGGAGTCCTTGTACTTTGATGACGAAGAAGCCTGCCCCCGTCTGATAACCAGCTGTACTGTCCAGAAAAAGAGCTGCTACCTAAATGAATGTAGGACAGAAGAACTGAAAAATAGGGAGCTAAACATGGACAGGCAAAATCACCTACAAAGGCAGGAGTCAAGAAAGAAAAACGAGGAAGCGCTGGAAACAGAAGAGTATGAATAGAAGTGAAGTGATTTAGGAGGCAGCAATATAGGACTAGGTCAAGCAATGTCCCTTCAGATCCACCATGTACCTCAGCCCACCCAGACGTGGAATCACCCTCACCCACTTTGGAGACCTTCAAGGTCTAAACCCACAAAGCAATCCCTGTTTAACAGACTGGTTGGCAGAGTCCCTTGGGAGGCAGTCCTGAAGGATTCCAGGGAGGCTGGACATTCTTCAAGAAGGAAATCCTAAAGGCGAAGGAGCAGGCTGTCCCCATGTGCTGAAAGATGAGCCAGCAGGGAAGAAGACCAACCTGGCTGAACAGAGAGCTTTGGGTGGAACTCCGCGGGGAAAAAAGAGAGTTTATGACCTTTGGAAGAAGGTGCATGACACTCAGGAGGACTACAAGGACCTTGTGAAGTTATGCAGGGAGAAAATTAGAAGGGCCAAAGCTCAACTAGAACTTAATCTGGCTACTGCCGTAAAACACAATAAAGAATGTTTCTATAAATACATTAGCAACAAAAGGAGACACAAATAAGTCTATGGGGCCAGATGGGATCCACCCAAAGGTGTTGAGGGAGCTGGCAGAGGAGCTCACCAAGCCACTTTCCATCATTTGTTAGCAGTCCTGGCTAACCAGGGATGTCCTAGTTGACTGGAGGTTAGCAAATGTGATGCCCATCTGCAAGAAGGGCCGGAAGGAGGATCCAGGGAACTACAGGTCTGTCAGTCTGACCTTGGTGCCAGGGAAGGTTATGGAGCAGATCATCTTGAGTGCCACCATGTGGAACATGCAGGACAAGCAGGTGATCAGGCCCAGTCAGCACGGGTTCATGTAAGGCAGGTCCTGCTTGACAAACCTGATCTCCTTCTGTGATAAGGTGACCCGCTTAGTGGATGAGGGAAAGGCTGCGGATGTTGTTTACTTGGACTTCAGTAAAGCCTTCAACATGGTTTCCCACAGTGTTCTGGAGAAACTGGCTGCTCATGGCTTGGATGGGTATACTCTTCACTGGGTAAAAAACTGTCTGCATGGCCGGGCCCAAAGAGTAGTGGAGAATGGAGTTAAATCCAGCTGGTGGCCAATCACAAGTGGTGTTCCCCAGGGCTCGGTACTGGGGCCAGTTCTGTTTAATATCCTTATCAACAACCTGGACGAGGGGATCAAGTGCACCCTCAGTAAGTTTGCAGATGACACCAAGTTGGACAGGAGCGTTGATCTGCTTGAGGGCAAGACGGTTCTACAGAGGGATCTGGACAGGCTGGATCAATGGGCCGAGGCCAATGGTATGAGATTCAACAAGGCCAAGTGCCAGGTCCTGCACTTGGGTCACAACAATCCCATGAACGCTACAGGCTGGGGGAAGAGAGGCTGGAAAGCTGCCCAGCAGAAAAGGACCTGGAGGTGTTGGTCGACAGCTGGCTGAATAGGAACCAGCAGTGTGCCCAGGTGGCCAAGAAGGCCAACAGCATCCTGGCCTGTATCAGCAATAGTGTGGCCACCAGGACAAGGGCAGTGATCGTCCCCCTGTACTCAGCACTGGTGAGGCCCCACCTGGAATACTGTGTTCAGTTTTGAGCCCCTCACTCCAAGAAAGACATTGAGGGGCTGGAGTGTGTCCAGAGAAGGGCAATGAAGCTGGTGAGGGGTCTGGAGCACAAGTCTTCTGAGGAGCAGCTGAGGGAACTGGGGTTGTTCAGCCTGGAGAAAAGGAGGCTGAGGGGAGACCTTCTCGCTCTCTACAATTACATGAAAGGAGGGTGTAGAGAGGGGGAGGTCGGTCTCTTCTCCCAAGTAACAAGTGATACGACAAGAGGCAACGGCCTCAAGTTGCACCAGGGGAGGTTTAGATTGGATATTAGGAAAAATTTATTCACCAAAAGGGTTATCAAACATTGGAACAGGCTGCCCAGGGCAGTGGTGGAATCGCCATCCCTGGAGGTATTTAAAAGCCGGGTAGACGTGGTGCTGAGGGACATGGGTTAGTGGTGGACTTGGCAGTGCTAGGTTAACAGTTGGATTCGATGACCTTAAAAGTCTTTTCCAACCTAAACGATTCTATGATTCTGATCACTCTGCTGTCACCTGAGGCACCTCAGGGCAGTCTTGATTTTGGGAGCTAAGGTTCCCAGTGACAGCAGAGCAAAATGAAATGCTTCATAGTTCCTCTAATGACCGAAAACAACATCATCATATCAAACTGAAATTTTCTCCTTCATCTTTGCTCCCCAAAAAGCTCTTTGGATATGACCAGGACAGGTAGCTCTTGCTTGCTACCTGCTGGCCTTCAACTCTCCAAGCTCAGGACACTTAGTGACAATTATGTACTAGCAAGACCTGCCAAGACACAGTCTAAGGGGAATGGCAATGGTGCCTGCCTTCCAGATGCCAACTCCTAAAAGCAGCCCTCAAGGCAGAAGGACGTTGCTCAATGCTTGATGAGAAAACCCATGGTGGTGTTATGGCACCCAGGAACATCTGGCATCTTCTTTTGTGACTCACCACCTGTGGAAACCAGACTTGAATGGGGCCCAGGCCACGGCAGTCATGCTCCAAATAGGCAACCAGAAAGTGTCTTTTCAATCAGAAGAGACCAGGACTTCGCACAGTCTCCACACTCAGTCAAAAATCCCTGGACATCCATCATGGCCTTAGGCTTGTAAGGAAGAGAAAAATCAAAGGTGGATAATGTTTTGCTCCTTGAGCACGCACATAAAGGAAGCACCTGACCAGCACTCCCAGCCCAGGGATCAAACTGACAGAGGCTTCACCAGGCTACAACTCATGATGGCAAGGAAAATAATCTGGAGTGAGATTTTGGGTCATAATCCAAGAATTCAAGTTGGGCACGGACATACCTGCTCAGCTCAGGAGTAGAGCCTGCAGGTACGCTCAGACATGGCGCTATGCAGGCATCTGCTCAGCCTGCCTCTGCTACTGGAGAAACTCCCCGAGGTTTTCTGCTCTTACATTGCCTGGGATTACCGGCGTGGATGGAGAGCAAGTTCGCCTGCCCGTGCCATGGAACCCAGCCGGCCCTGGACCATTTGCACAGAGCACAGGTTGAGGTGAGAGCGCTGCCAAGAGGCTACAGCATCACCTGGCTTTTTTAATTGTGTTAAGCTGCTAAAGTAAATAAATAAATAAATGAAACCCTGGCTCTGCATTAAAACACCATTAAAGTGACTTCAGCCTATAAAACCGGGGTAATGCAGGAGGCCCTGGGAAACATCACCATACCCAACTTTCCCACTTTATATAGAAAAAGAAGAGTTGGCTTCATAGGCTTGAACATTTTAAGAGCTTCAGGTCATGTTCCCTGCGCTGGAAGGAGCCCCAGGAACAGCCACTGAAGTCTGAAACCAGGACCTGGCTTTGCACTGCCTTCTGCATGGCTGCAGAGAAAGACCCAAATTAAACCCAGCTGCTTACCAGGTGCGTGTAACATCTGACACAAAAATGGAGCTGATTCTGGCTCCCTGCCTCCCTCCTGGACTAAGAGCAAACCCTGGCCCCAAAGCATCAGTGGGATGATGGTGCTGAAAGCTAGAGATGGACAGCGGTGGCAACTCCGATGGGAAACCCAGTGTCATCCCAGCTGAGCGCCAGGACACCACAGCTGTGGTGCTTCGGGGTATGCCCAATCCGTCACATCTCACCTGCTTTTTCCTGGGGGCCAGGGGGGCTCCTCATCATGCTTGGGGACCTGAGGCTGGGACCTTCTCAAACCAGTGCTCATGGCTGGGACCATGCTGGAGCTCAAGGAGACAACCATGGCTGTCCCTATCCTAGGAGGAGGGAGCAAGGCAGGAGGGGATCGGCCCCAGGCTCCTGCTTGGCACCTCCCCAGGTCAGCTTGTCCATGGAGGGCACTGGGGACAGGGCCACATAGCTCACATGGGAGCATCCAAATTGCTCTGGGGATACATCCATTGGCACAGTGAGCAGGTATCAGCCGAGCAGTGAAACAAGGAGATGACAATGCAAGAGGACACTGAGGTCCAAGTCCAGGAATGCCTCCCACTCCATCCTATCTGTAGCACTCACAGCTCAGTCTCAGGAATGTCACAATCGCGGTGGAAAATCAAAATAAAAAGGCTATGTAATCCAGTTTGTAAATCCCTTGAAAAATACAAAATCCTCTCTAAAATGGATTACAGAGATTAGAGATAAAAGTTTCCTGGATGTCAAGAATTGCATTTCAGCCTCCCTCCTCTCCCAGCCTCCCAGAAAAAAGAAAAGAGACGGGGCTTGTGACCCACACCACCCCACCGCACTCCTCCCCGGCCATCACCCTGGCCTCGGGGAGCAACAACAGCTCCCTCCAGCCCCTGAAAACAGCACAGCTGTCTCTACCCAATTTTGCCCTCACCACTATTTTGGGGTATTATCCACTGCATTTACCTGAGCCTACGGGCAACATGCATCGGTGGTAGGAAACCTCCCTGGCCAGCCTCCTGCACGCTTTTTGGTCCATCCCTTTTCCAAACAGGCTCCACGGGACCCTGCAATGCACTGCCACTGTTTTGGGAGCTGCACCCAGCCCTTGGGGGTGCCTAGCAGAAAAACATCCTCTTAAATCAGGGTGGTCTTCTAAAAATCAAGATGTTTCACTGGGCTGTGCCAATGGTGACAACGTTATCAACTGGAGAAAGGTCAAACACTCGTGTGCCGACAATATCAAAATATTTAGCGGCCATGCCATTATTATTCTGATAGATTAAAATCAGTATTCTGTTTAATATTTTGACTCAATATCCCCAGTCAATGGCAGGAGAACAATTTTCTGTTGGGAATTTTCATTTTGTGAGAGTTTTTGTGCTTTCATTCTTATTTGGAACAAAACAAAAAAACCCCAACAACAACAACAAAAAAGAGATTGCAATATTAGCATTCTCTGCAGAGCACGCATTCGAGTTCCTGACCTGTTCCTGCTCAAGGACTTCTGCAGCTGCAGATGCCTGTTTGGAGCTACAGTTAGGTCACTTTGAATGATGCTCATAGAATAAGGATCAAAACACTTACAGCTTGATCAAAAGGCCATTTTATGAACATTGCAGCCCGAGTTAAGTGCTGATGTGAATACTTACGTTTGCCCTTATATTAGCTCAGCTCAGTTCTAATAAAATTAACACCCTTTTAAATAATGCACTCAATTTTTATTTGTTTCATGGTTTTGTGCCTTATGGCTTTGAAAACATATCCCCAAAATCTTTCCATCACTCTGAAAACGTCTGGCTGTGTTAGGATCTGGAAATAACTGCTTCTCCAGAGGAATAAGGGGGGGTTGCTGCTTTGTATCGTTGCTCCACCTGCTCTAACTTGAATTTATCTACCAAAGGCTGGTTTTTCCCCCCCCACAAAAGAGGCTAACACAGTCAGGCTCTTTTTTTTCCCCAGTAGGAATTACTACCTGTAAATAAACAACTAAAAACTGAACTACAAGCACCAGCAGCATCAATGCTCCTTTGAAAAGAGACAACAGGAAAAAGAAAGCAGGGAAAAATCCAGTCCCTTTTCTGCATTTCGTTTGCACATGAGAGGCAAAATGAACTTACCAGTCCAGGACAGGGGACGTCTTATTGGCGCAATACAGCTGGTTAACTTCTCTTTAGAGATATTCATCTCAAAAGCCAGAACAGAAAGAGCATTTTCCCCCCTTTTATTTATTTATCTTTTTTTGTGCCAACTCACCTTAGCTGAAAAGCACATTGAGATTGTAATTATGGGAAGGCCTCATCTAGTAGATTTGTAAACTCAGCTATCGGCTTGAATTACTGGAATTAGCAAGGCTAATTTAATGTCACTGTTCAAAATAGCTCAGATTTGGAATTTCTTAATGGCCTTAGGAGAAGGAGCCTTTATGCATACTGCAATCTAGGCTTCATTCTTAGACTAAATTCCTTCTCATAGATTTTGTGAATGCCCTGTTTTGTAGCCAACACAAACTCTGTCCAGTAAAATAATGTAAGGACTCAGAATGAAAAGAGATTAGCTGTTCCCTGCTCCTGTTATTTTAAAGCAGAAATAACTTTGGCTTCTACTGATTCATAGACAAAGCTTGAAATGCAAAGCATGCTCAACTCCAGATTCAGCATGAAAAGGACCTTAAAATATTCCCGAGTGCAAGTAATGGACTTATTAGAGGGATAAAAAGAGGCACTTTTCACAGAATCCCAAGCTCTTTAGTGCTGTCATATCAATAATCTTGCTTAAGAATTTCATTCTATTTACATTTCTTTCCCTTCCAAATATCCTGCCTGACTCCTCTGAAATGCAACATTTATGCTTTTAAAGCATTAATTTATTTCTGTTAATGCTCAGTGGCAAGTGGTGTAAAACGGCTACAGATCACCCAAAGCGTGAGCGGCCGCGATGGTGTCAGGACGGCGCGTGACAGGGGACAATTCTGTACGACATGCAATTTTACACCTGACAGTCGATAAACAAGGAGGCAATTTTAAAGGCTTGGTTAAAAGCATCTTCTTTAAATAACGACAGTTGATTGTGCTGGAGCTCAACATACCTGCAATCTGTTCTCCTCTCCTTTATGTTCAACACCCACAAAAACAATGCTGACAGTGAGAAAAAAAGGCTTTATAGACATGAGGAAGGAAATCTGCCTGGCTGTCCTTAAGCTACCAAAATATATCCTTTTTTTTTAACCCAGTTTGCTTAGTCTTTGCAGGATGGTTTAATCTAAAACTGGCGCTAAGCAACTAGTAGCAATTTTGCCCTTTTTTTTGAAGAAATGGCTGAAAAACAATAGTATTTCCGGAACAAATTACAAAAGCCTGTGGAGAAACACCAGGAAAGCAGATGGAGATGTTCCTGATTGTTTCTTTTTAAGGAGCAGGGGGAGATTTTTTTCTCCACTCGGCTCCATATCCCCATGAAAATTTGCACCAGCCGGGAGCTTCATAGCGTGGAGGGGGTAGAAGATGTGTAGGGCCACATCCGCCCATGGCCCTCCCTGAGACAGCACTGGCAGAGACCAAAAGACCCCAAAACACCCAGACATGATGAGCAGCTATCTCAGGACAACGATGCATGGCACGTGGTACTGGCCAGTGATGATTTTCACAGACCCAACTGTGTGGTTTTGGTCTGGACAGGCAAAGCACAGCGGTTACACGCTGCCTTTCACCCAAGGGTCTCAAAGCACACTGCAGGCATTAATTACGCCCTCTGCTTTGCAGAGATTAATTAAGCACTGAAGCCTCATGGTCCCCAAGAGCTGAGCGCAAGCCTCCAGTCACTAATGGCTAAAACTGAGCAGAGGTTGCAACGAGGCTTCGCAAGCACTGATGGGCAAGCTGGGAAAAGCACCTCCGAGTGCCCTGAGTCGCTCTGCAGTGGTGGTCGCCTCCTCCCGGGATGCTTTTAATTCCTCTGGATGTGTCCCAGCAAGTCCCCCTATGAAGGTACATTCAAGACTTTGCTCTGAAAACACTCTTTATGGCAAGGCAGGGAAACCAGAGACACCAGGGAGGGTGAGGACATTAGCAGTCATTTTTCCTAATGATGAACTTGACAGCCCTGATGAAACATCCCACATCCATGCGCCAAGAAGCAACAGAAGCTCCTCAAATTGTTGCTTCCTCATGTGCTGCCGGCTGCCGGGCTGCTGTGTCACCCCTCCCTGGGTGGAACAGACTGCAGAAGACCACCAGGCTGCCTTTTTCTGCCCATCATAGAATCATAGAACGGTTTGGGTTGGAAGGGACACCTTGAAGAGCATCTAGTCCCAAATCCCCTGCCATGGGCAGGGACACCTCCCACTAGACCAGGTTGCTCTGGGCAACCTGGGCCAGTGTCTCACCACCCTCAGAGTGAAAAATTTCTTCCTGAGATCTAGTCTAAATCTCCCCTCTTCCAGTTTGAACCCATTACCCCTCGTCCTATCACTACATGCCCTTGTAAAAAGTCTCTCTCCAGCTTTCAATCCTCCCAAGCCCTCCAGCCATGAGAGTCATTCCCAGCAGCTCTGCCAGCGGAGCCATGCGAAGGCACCCTGACATGCAAGGGTACTTCGAGACGCTCCAGAAACTGCCCTTGTTGCAGCATGCTTCACCAGGCCAAACCTGCACGCATCTCACAGGACTCGTGCAGCCTTGGTGGTTCTGGAGGCCTCTCCTGCGATGCTCCAGCAAAGCCACAAAACCCTCTCTGCCTCCCAATCCCCCCGTTTTGCTCGGTTTGGGTTTGCTGGCTGCCTCCCCCTCTTTCCATCTGCCTGGATGATTCTGTGTCCTTTCAGAAGTTGGTCAACCCATTTGCCCAGGGCACAGGTGCCGAGCAATGAGCAGCCTGCCGACCCACAAACATCCACTGTCACTGTTTCTTTAGCAATGAATGCCTGGATGAAATAGGTGACAAGTGCATTAAAAAAAATATGATACCTGTGCAGCAGAGAGCTGGAAGGCAAAGGGGGATTGCCAGGCCCTGCAGCTAACAAAAAGTGCCGGCGCTGCTGCAGCTGCAGCCTGGGAAACCCATTAAGACCACATGGGGTGTCAAATTGTACGTAACATGAGTGCCGGGCCGGGCTTGCAGGCACTGCGTGACAGCAGCCCCGCAATGGAACCAGGCGGAAAGCGGGACCGAAGAGACCGGAGATGACATGAGCTTCTCAGCACACGCCTGCCTGTGCCTTCCAAAAAACGGGAGGAGTGGGTGGATGGGCACAGCCCTGCACAGCCCCCTGAGGAAACGCAGAGAGACGGCAGGTTTGCACAGCCCCGGAAAGCCTAAGCTGTGGGTCAAGGCAGAGAAAGTATTCCCCTGTGCATCCCATCCTGCCATGGGATGCAGAGGGGGAGATGCCCAGGGAGGGATCCCTCGGAGCAGGGCTTGCTATAGGGGCTGCATCTGTCTGCTTTGCTTTAGGGTTAGTGCAATCCTGCAGGCGTCCAGTCCCCCACTGTAGGTTTCAATGGGATGGAAGGGATTTAGGAACCTCCGGGCAATCCCACACAGTGGTCCCGGTTACCTCGTATCCTACATACCAGGAGCTGGTTAAGTATTTTTACAGACAGGTTTCTGCTCCTTAATGTATGTAACTGGTCAGGGTTAGTCTTACTGCTATTAGCAACCAAAATCACTCTCAAACCAATTTCTTTCCAACCCAAGCACAGCAGTTCTTTTCATTCAACATGTAGAAATGTTTCCTTGCTATGTCCTTAGTCCTGGATTTTATCTTTTTGTTGGTATACAGACCCATTTTTCTTTTTTCCACATTTTCTAAGAAGTTCTGGCGGTGGGAAGTTGTTTGTAAATCACACAACTATTTATTTTACTGGAAACATCTGCTTTAACACATTTGTCTTGAAAAAACATATTTTTTTTTTAAACAAAGGTATTAAGCTGCAATGTAAATTGGGCACATCTGTTCATGAGTCACAGCAATAGCACTGCCTCCAATGCACCAGATCACACGGATCTCCAGGGGCCTGATCCAGCAGAAATTGGAAACTTACAGCTCGCTCTGCTCCTTTTTCCGGCACTACTTTTCCAAGAGTATTGCTGCCTGATTTAATAAATTAAGGTCACTAAGTAAGAAAGATCTATTTAGCATCTGCTAATAGCATTAAGTGTCTGGCTCAGCAGACACTTAAGTATCAGCAAGATACTTCAGCTGGTGCCCCACTCCACGTGCACCCCAGGACCAAGTTCAGTGGATTTATTTGTGCGTGGGGGACACTCATAGCTGGGGACTCCAGGCTGTACCAGACCTACCTCTGCCCACGGTGCCGTACCACTTCTGCTGCCTTCAGCTGCTGCCATTAAAAACATTTAGAGAAGCAAACTCAATGGAAAGACATCAGCTGAACCTCCAAGATCAAAACGTGACCCACCAGCTGGCATTTGTTCACTGGAAACACAAGGGTCAGCAGACTTGGGGGCCCAGGAGAAACTATTTAGCTTTGTTATCTGGAGTGGCTGGAGAGCATCCCCCAACACTTCTGGGGTGAATGAAGCAAATAGGGGGTGGGAAAGAGGCATCAAAAAGGGTAAGGAGATACCTGGAGAAGGCAGATTCAGGACCTCCATCCTCAAAAGCGCTGCAAGACCCAATTGCCCCAGGCACATGCACACCACCTCACCAGGGCAAAGCTTTCCAACTGTCACTAAAGCCCACAGCCAGGCAGGAACATCCCACCAGAGCCTAGGAGGGAAACAGAGCACGGGCAAAGCCTGTACCTGACCACAGCGGCTCCCCCAGCACAGCCCACCCATCCGGGATGAACATCTCCCCCAAAAGTGCCAGGTTACCACTGTGACCCCCCCAGACCGGACATCTGCCACTGGCCCCACATTTGGAAAAAGTGCTCCACTGGCAGAAGGACACATGGACAGACCATGCAGCAGCTGTGGGGAGGTGGCCGTGTATAGCTGTGTGTCAGCTACACGATGCTGGGCACACCTTATAGAATCATAGCATGGTTTGGGTTGGAAGGGACCTTAAAGATCATCTAGTCCAACCCCGTGCCATAGGCAGGGACACCTCCCACTAGACCTGGTTGCTCAAAGCCCTGTCCAACCTGGCCTCGAACATCTCCAGGGTTGGGGCAGCCACAGCTTCTCTGGGCAACCTGGGCCAGTGTCTCACCAGCCTCACAGTCAAGAATTTCTTCCTAATATCTCATCTAAATCTTCCTTTTTTCAGTTTAAAACTGCCCCCCCCCATCCTATGGCTCCACTCCCTGATCAAGAGTCTCTCCCCAGCTTTCCTGTAGACCCCCATTAGGTATTGGAAGGGGCTGTAAGGTCTCCCCAGAGCCTTCTCTTCTCGAGGCTGAACAACCCCAACTCTCTCAGCCTGTCCTCACAGCAGAGGGGCTCCAGCCCTCACATCATCTTCGTGGCCTCCTCTGGACCTTGAGTCTCTTTTAGTCTTTGCAAAGGCAGAAATAAAGCTACAAGTGGCAGGAAGGGAAATGGAAGGCGACAGCACATCAGGTGCTCCCTGACACAAACACGGGAGCACAAGTAGGGAAGTTTGCCCTTAGAGGGAAGGGGAGAGCAGAGCATTTCAGGTGTAAATGCATTCTTTTGCTTTCTCTGCGCTTGCCTTAGCAGATTATTTACGTCGACAAGGGAAGAAGAGATACTGCAGGCTCTGTTCTGTGATGACTTTGGGGAGCGCACAACTTTCTTTTATTTATTTCATTTTTACAGGAATGATCAGCGCAGAACCCAAACAGGACGAGCAAATGTAGCGAAGCTGCAGAGCAGCCAGTGGTGAGTTACCAGGGAGGCAAAGGATATTACTCAGACTCTGATAATATCCACCGGCTCCCACCTGCCAACTGCTGTCTGCCTAACACAAAAAAGTCCGAAAACAGGCTGCAGCAGATGTCTACTGCCCCATGCAGGAAGCATCTCCAGTATCCATGGGACGCAAGCAACTCCAAAATAGCTTCAAGTACAACAATTTCACAGACACTCAAGATACTGGAATAAAACAGGAAGGGGGGGGGGCAGGGATGAAAAAGGATATGTATCACATTGCAGTTGTAATTTACATTTTAGAAATACTACCGGGACTCCTGCACTGGACTGAGACAGTGACAGATGCCCTGGCAGTCTGTCCAGCTGCCAAACCCGAAGCAACCCACAGCAAGCAGAGTCCCACAGCGGCCAGCGTTACCTGCCACCACTATACACGTGTCCCCGCACATGGTGGCATATAACCTCCAAGGCAGCAGCCGGCCAAGGGATGCAGCAGCAGCATCCTGGGCATGCAGCACTGCGCAGGGTCCTTCAGCATCCAGCAAGGGGTCAGCCCCAAGGCAGCGCTTCGGGCACCAGCTCCCAGCTGCTCGGAGGTGGGATACACAGAAAGGGCCCTCGGAAGAAGGAAGGTGCAGGAAAGGAAAGGCGCTGCTGGGTTTGCATTCAAGATCTGCGCTGGGCGCAGACCCAGCCTCCCATGGGAGGGAAGGGCAGAGCATCATCCCAGGTCCCACAAGAAGCAAAGAGGGAACAAAAAGCAGGAACAGATAGCAAGACGTTGACGAGAACCCCAAATACCATTGAAGGCATTTTCTGAAACAACGGAAGCTGGTCAAAATGCCAGATTTCCATTCCCACAAAAACCAGGGAATGTGCTACTGCTCCAAAGCAGAACAAAGGCAAAACATGGCCAAATTTTCTGTTGTTTGAAAAAAAAAAAAAAGGCAAGTTGACATACCACTCCAACAAAGTCCAATCAATTCATTTGGATTTCATTTTTCCCTGTGTTATAATTAAAAACATAATCTCAAGCAGACTTTTAGGCAAGAAGCTGCTCTGGAGCGAAAGCTGACAGTGTTACCTGGCAGTATGGGCAAGCAGGCTGTTGCTGCATTTCCCTGCTGCAGGAGCAGAGAAAGATGTTCCAATTTATTTCCAAAACAAACAAAAACATCCCATCCAAAACTCCAACATGCTTCATTGCATCCTGGTTCCAGCAGAGGGGCATTTTCCAACACAAAGTCTGCCCGTCAGAAAGTTTCCAACCTTCCCTAAAAGCAACATGGGGGGAGGTTTAAACTTGGGGGTCAAGCTGCTTTTGCCCCAGGTGAGATGCACCATAGACCCAGAGAAGTTGGCAGGGTTGGCAAACTTCAGAAGCACTTGGCTGCCTGAAATTTGTTGATACAGAAGAAAGCCACCTGGGCTCTCCTCAGAGCCACCAAAGCCCTGGGGCTGGGGATGGATGGCGAAGGCAGAGCTACCACCGCGTGGGAGGGAGGACATCTCCTCTCCAGTTCACAGCTCATCCATCCCAGCCGCACGAGGAGTCAGGGGTCTGCTGGGGGACCACCTGGGAATCAGGGGAGCCAAGTGCTCCAATGGACACACCTGGTTCAGTTCATGTTACTGCTGGTGTCGGCCCTGGCAGATGTGCATGCACAGGTCAGGGCTAATGCACACCAGTGGAGGAGAGCTTCTGCCTGATGGATGATGAATCCCTCGTTTCTGGAGCGCACAGAGCAGTGTGGACTCAGTAACCCATCGTGTCCTGGTAATGCACCAACTGACGAGTGATTTGCAGGCCAGACCCAAATGCACACTATTTTCACTTGCAAAGCAAGGGGTGGGGAGAAGAAGGAAAGAAATGTGGATTAAAAATGCTGAGTCCTGAGAGATTTCTCTGGAGGAGCATCCCTTTCCTTCTTTCTGTTATCTTTTTGGCAAGGACTAAAAAGACAGGCTGCTTTCCAAGCAGGTCTGTATTTCCTTCTGCTGGAGACCATCAACCACCAGGACCGGGCTCCAGGATGAGGCCCGTGCACAAGTCCAGCGTGGTCTCTCTATTGATTCCATTTTGAGAGCCTCATCTCAGGCAATGCCTTTTCCTCCACCCAGGCTACAACCCATGACCTTCCAGGAGGCATCGCTGTTTGGAAGGATCCAGACATCTTCCAGATACTTAACTCGCAGTTCCATTTAATCAGGCTTTATTAGTTCATAGATACATACACCTATATTTATGGAAAGACATAAAAACTAATTTTCAAGAATGCGATGCTCCCATCTGCGTCAAGAAAGAACCTGTTGGATCCCAGGTAAGGAGATCGCTGTCATGTAGGCTCTCACTCAACCACATCTAAGTAAACACCAGCTCCCCAGAGCCTTCCGTTGCTGCCATAATGTGATGCTGCAATTCACACTGCTAGGTCATTGACACAATAACCTATATAAAAGCAAACACATTTGTTCAAATTTGAAGAGGGGAACCAAGAGGTCAGGATTTTTAAGGTGATCTGGAGAATTTCAGCATTTCCCATCTTCTTCCCTTTAGGGCTCAAGAGTGCCCTGAAAGTTGTACCCAAAAAGTTTTCCATTAAGTGGTGGTTTCCATGGTCCACCTGAAACATCGTTTGTCCTCTTGGATATCCCTCAGGGGAAAATGATCGAAAACAATGCAGCAGCCACAGCAGAGAGTCCAGGACCCTCTCCCAGACCCCTTCAATGAGACAGGGCCACCAGGCCCAATGTTAATTGCGTTTGTGGTTTTTCACACAGTTGTATTTCCTCAAGATACTTTCTGGGCAGAGGCATGTCAAGCTCATCCCGAGCCAAGCTGTGTTTAATGGTCCTTGACGGCCCTTAGTTCTGTGAATTTATCTTCTTGTGTCTTTAAGTCCATGTAACCTCTGGGTGGCCCTGCTGCATGATGTTCCTCCTGCTCAGTCTTTGTCATTGCCCATAGCCAAAGCCCCAGCACCACAGCAGTGTGCACCAAAGGATCTCACTCTTGCTGGGGTCAGTCTTGTCTTAGCTGGTGGCTGTGGTTTCTGTGTGCCACCGTTCCGCAGGACTGTACCAGTAGCTCAGCTATAGTGCTGTCCTGTGTCTGCTCCCCTTTGGTGGTGCCCAGGTAGTCAAAGACACCTGAAGTATAAGCAGATATGACAAACTGCAGCATGATCCCAAGGACCATGAGCTAACGCAGGCACTCAGCACCCACCCGTCTTTGCTCTGCATCAGGGCTAAAGACAACGCAGTGAGGTACTCTGATCCAGCAGTCCACGAGGAAGGGATCTCAGCTGGACCAGCTTGTCCTGGACTGCAGAGGAGTAGAAATGCTGCCAGGACAGAAGGCAGCCCTTCTTCATGCAGGGTGCATCCCCCTTTTTCTGACACCAGGAGCCAGGGCAGCTACAGGGCAAGAGAGGAATGGCCCATCCCCATGTCCACAGCACGTCCCCAGGATGTTTTGCAGCTGAGTGCCTGCACACCTACTTGAGTGCTGGGCACATGCATTGGCCAGCATGGCTGGGACACGCTCCGGGGCCGGAGCCCTCTCCTGCAGCACCAAGAAGCGCTGTGCCTTACAGCCTCATTTATTACATCCCCCTAATCGCTCTTATCAGCTTACCTGCAGTAAGGCATTAGTAAAAGCCAAGCCACTCATGAAAGGGGCACCCTCTCCCACGTGAAAAGTCAATCAACACGTTATACTGTTATCAGGCTCGCAGATAAACCTCTCTTTGTACGACAAACTGCACAGATACGATGCCCTGACTATCAGCGTAAGGTTATCTTGTCGGTCCATTAGCAAGTAACACCTGGTCTGCTTCTGTCTGAAATATTCCTTTATTGTCATCCCTTAAAAAGAAATCCAGTTAAACTATTTTGTCTCTCCCCAAAGAAAAAATGGCACAAAAAGGAAAGCAAGTTTGTATCTAAGTTAGGAATTCTGTTTCCCAGCTTTGGAAGAATTCTTGTGTTTTCAGACACAGAAAAACAGATTCATCACCCTTTAAAGATAAATATGACTATCACTATTGCAACTGGGCAGATTTTTGCATACTTGAAATTGTTTTGATGCGTTCAGTCATGTAAAATGCTGCACTCGGTAACAATTTAAAGATACATTAGCTCCCAAATTACACTGCTGAAAAGTATCTGCTTAGACGCGCTGGCATAATACAAGCTGTTATTCTAACTTGCAACCCGAAGAGAAGGTAAACCTTTTGCCAGCAGACTGGCACTATAAACATCCAGGACTGATGTGGAATCAAACATTTTAAAAGAATCTTGTGCATTTGTACAGTGTAAGAGCAGAAGCATCATCTCATCTGACCTTCAGTGTGTCTCCAACCCTTCAACCTCACCCAGTCAACCTTATACTGAGCCCAAGAACCAGCCTCATCTGCACCGATCTGGGCTTCTGAAAGAAGGATTTAGGCCAACGTCTGCTCACATTGGGAATGGGATGCATGTGATGTATGGATATGAGGATATCGGGGATTTACATGCCCTCCACTGGTCCTCCTTTAAAAAACCTGGTACATGATTCTTTGCTTTGGGTCCGAATGGACCAAGGCACTGGAAGTCAGCTTCTAAAATACCAGATACAAATTGCTCAGACAGACTTAGATCTTCAGCCTGTAACCACAACACTGAAAGTTAAAAAAAATTTAAAAATTGAAGAAAAATTGAAACCAGAAAATAGGAGCATGGGATTAATACATCCCGTAGAATTTACTTTCTGATTTCATAGATGTTTTTAAATATATGTAGCTTTTCTCAAAGTGAAAACTTATTCTGATAGATTAATTTCTAGTTCTTCAGTTGTAGGCTTATTGTTTCTTTGGAGGAACTCACAGCACAAAAGTTACAGTAACCCTTCAAAATGTATACAGTATGTACAGCACAAGGCCTGGAAGAGTCACACAAACAGCCAACTGAAGGATGCTATAAACAAGCTCATCTCTGAAAGCCACCAATAATTTTCCCAGTCTGTCAATAACAAAAAAAAAAAAAAAATCATTTTTGCTGATGTCAAAAGTGAATTAATGAACTTGCCACTCAATTAGAGCTTCAGCCAACTGCTACATGTGACTCCCTCTCCATCTTCTAGCCTGTATTTGGACAGTGACAAGGAATTCTTGACTTCCAACCAAATCTTCATTAAAAGGAGAAATTTCAACAAACACAAACACTTGAAATAGAAAAGCAATAATCAAGCTATTGCACTGTTTTAGTTGGTACGATTCCAGGTCTTCCATCAGGATAATCTCGCTGACATTTGGCCTTGTCATTTTTTTTGCCCTGGGACAGGATGAACGTCTTGTAAAACAGTACGTTTCTGTCCTTGCTTCAGTCAAGCATTCAAGAGCACCTTCTTTGGGAGGGGAAAAAAAAAAAAAAGAAGAAAACAAAAGTTGCTGCTACAAAAAATGTAGTTAAGAGTCCTAAAGCTTTTAGCAGGATAGAAAAAAACCACGGAAGGATGCTGCGTCAAACCGACACGGCTCACCCCGCCGCGTGAGCCAAGGACAGGGCATCTCTGCTGAAGGCTGCGCAGAGCTATGTACAATAAATATTGATATTGTACGCATGATATTTTTCAGTAGGACAATCCAAGCCTGCAGGCTGTACAGCGGGAAGGCACAACAGCCACGTGGCCCCGTGCTGTCAGCAAAATCCACACAGATGGGGACATTTTCTACCTGCAGAAGGAGTATTTTAAAAGTCAATCAGGTATTTGAAACCATCTTTCTCAGCAGACAGATAAACATCCCAATGAACCCGCTCTGCAGACCCAGCGCTACATCAAGCAGAGCAGTATCAGCAGATACAAGCCATGCAGATACGGGCACCCTGAAGGCATTTGCAGAGAAGCAATCACCATGAGAAAGGATGGGAAGACATGATCTTGTAAATATTTTAACTACTGTTGGTCTGTCTCCCAGCACAAGCAGGGAGTGAGCCCCGGCAGACGTCCAAGCACTCCCAGGTTGGCAGCATCCCCTTTTCCAGTATGAATACCCACTTCTAAGGAAACTCTCCTGCAGGAATGGGCTGCAGGAACCAGGAGGGCTGCACCCAAAGTGACCCTGCCACACACAGCCACCACCTTGGCAGGGAAACCTGCCGGGACCTCTTTGCCCTCCAAAATGAGCAGACTTTTGCTCCCCATGAAAAAGCAATTAAAATGCCATCGTAGCAGCAGCAGCTCCTGTTCCCTGCCACAGCAGAGGCGGGGGTGGAAGGAGCTCAGGTTGATGGCACGTCCGGAAACAAACCTGGGAGAAAACGGGGTGATGAGAGGAAGGTTACCAAAATGCTGAGCTGTAGGAATGACATCTCAGCACCCGGACCTCTAAAGCGTGGAACAGTTTACTGGGACATTAGGAGATGTTTAAAAGCAGAATAGGATGAAAGTTGCAACTCACGGGGGTTCAGAGCAGAACCAAAAATTTTTTTGGGGAAAAAGCCCAAAAAACACGCTGTGAGGCAGAAAACACAGCAGTCCCACTCCGTACCCATGCACGGCATGGCCACAAAACCACAGCAGCCCCTTCTCTCTGGGAGGACATCACTCCCTCCGTGATGTGCCTATATTCTCCTTTGGAAGCAACAACACCTTTATAACATGTGTAAAGGGTTACCAACAAACAGCTTTTCCACCTGGGAAAAGACCACGCTCGGCCAGCCCAGGCGGTGACGTTCAAGCCTGCAACTTGACGAGAGCTCTCGAAACAACCCTGCCAAGAGGATAAATCGGTGGCAAAGCAAGCCCGAAGCTACTGAAGAGTTACAGATCTGGGTAACTCGAGGGACACACTGTGCTGATCTTGACTTTCATCCAGCACCTGGGTATGGCGTGGGTTGCCGGAGACCCACGCAGAGGTCCAGCCCGCCCGGCTGGTCTGCCAGCAAACGAGCAGGGTGTGGGAAAACTCGGGGCTTCCCCGGGGGCTCGAACTACAAACTGCCCCCTTAGCAATAACCAAGGGAGAGCAGAAAGGCAAAACTAACTGCAGGTTATGCAGCGGAAACAGCCAGGCAGGGGAGCTGTTTTACACAGGCAAACTTGCAGAGCCATCTTTATATATCTTTATTGCACACATCTATCCTTACATATCTCATGGGATGAGGCCAACTTCCCTTCCCAGGACAAACTATTTCTACTTGATTCTGCCAAATCCATCTGTTCCCAAGACAACTTTTGTTACTGCCTAACACAGATATTTTGGAAGGGTAAATCTTCCCCTCATCCTCCCACCCTGCACCCCCCCTCCCCCTGGTTGCCAGATCACTCGGAACATTCCCCGGGGTGATGCTCCGGCCACTAAAAGGGATTTTTTTTCCTCCCAGCAAAGCTTGTGAGATGCCCGGGGGCACAGCAACCCCGCACAGGTGAGCTGGACCACACCACCTTTGCAACCCACCACCCCCCCCCCCCCCCCC
>VFFE01006951.1:227728-301897 GCA_008921705.1 Burhinus oedicnemus | reverse complement strand
AAAAAAAAAAAGCATCCACCTCCTCTCCCCCAGTGCCTGCTAAAGCCGCCCGCCCAGCACGGGAGCCTCTCCAGCACCCATGTTTTATTTCCAGGCTTCCTGGCAAGGAGCTCATCAGTTATAAGTGGCATCTCGAGTGAGAACGCCGGAGGTGAGCTAATTAGTGGGTGGCTGTCTGGAATGGCAACGAAGCGCCAGCCACCCCGGGCTCTGTTTGCTTTGGGTGCCCAATGTAGGATGACAAATTCCAGCGGGGTGCGAGCGCATGTTTGCATCGTACAGCCTGGAAGACATTTGCACTGACTCGTAATTTGGGGGAAAAAATACTGTAATTTCTTCGTAGGCAGGATTTGCCATTGGTGTGGCATAAATATATGTGTGTATGTACACAGCTCTATTTTTAGAGCTGCACGGCCGGGGTGCCGGCTCCACGGTTACTCCATTGACAAACAGGATGCGCTCTTCTCTGAGCTGGGAGGTTTTCAGTCCTCCCCCTTATTGTAAACATTATCTGCCTTCAAAATCCTTAATGTGTTGCAGATGTGACAAACAATAAAAAGACCTATCATAAAAAAAAGCCTGCCATCTCCCTGTTTCCCACTGGGGCAACATAATAATGAATTTATTAGCATATAGCGCTCACCAACATATGTTTATAGTCACTCACAAACTTTTGACTTGACAGTTTACAAGTATGTTTAAATCATTAAAGTTTAAGTTGACTGTCCAGTTATTACAGGCTCATTATAAATAGGAAACAAAGGTTACATTTTATACAACAGGCGATAAATCAAAACTAGTCTGTGTTCAAGACTGACTTGTTTTTTGGGTTTGTTTTTTTTTTTTTTTTTCCCTTTTGCTCTTTTTCTATCTCCACATTTTCAAGACCTTCTGAGGGGACATCTCGGTGAGGCCAGTACCGAGCAGCTGGTTGCAGTTTAGCCGGCAGGACAAGCGGCACCCACGCCAGCGAGCGGGAGAAACTCCAACTGCATCCAAGAGATGCAAAGACCTCGGAGGTGGCAAACTCCACCGATGTTTTCACTCAACTGATGGCCAAACCCAGCGCCAGTCCCAGGCACCCACCTCTCCTCTTCCCCAAGGCATGGCCAAGTCCATCTGCAAGGCTTGGGAAACCCTCTGCAAGGGAGGAGTCCTCCGCTGCCACTGCGGGGCCAAGGAAATTCCCTCCAAAGCTGAACAAAGCCTCTAAGAAAAGGAAAGCAAAGCACCCAAGCTGCGTTCCCTGACTGCAAACCTCTGAGGGTCGGCAGAGGCACTCAAACACCCTCAAAGGGGTTTTTGGGTTTAAGCCCACTGCTACAACTCACATCCCCCCCAGCCATCCAGCCGCGTTCCTGCCCTAACACTGCAGAGCATCCGGCACAGGATAAAACCAGAGTCAGTAACTCAAACCCGGTCCTTTCTGCCTCTATTACAGGGTAACCACCTTGGGAAGGAGAAAGATAAAGCCATGCTAAATGTAAAAGTTCATTTTGCAAAGTATTTCCAGATTTCAAAGCCTGGCACTGTTTCAAATCGGCATGCTAACCTAAAATTTAGGATTTGTGGAAAGGGGTGGGGGGGGGAAATGTGGAACGGTTTCTGGTGCCTTTTATTTCGTGCTATGTACATGTGATATGATATGATATGATGGAAAAAAATTAATTGAAAAATGCCCTTTCAAAGTAAAAAGAAATATCATTCTCAAAAATGTTGAAAGTGAGTATTTCCACACCATCAGCAACTTTTTCTGGGCTTGTTTCCAACATAAAACTTGAACAGAGTCACAGTTTATATCCAATACCAACCAAATAGGATTCTGTCACTGTCAGATCAGCTTTGCCTTTCTGCTTTAAAGTGAAACACAAAAAAAGGAGTGTTAGGGCATGGGCAAGTGAGGAAGCACCAGCAAGTCTCCCTGGCCACCACGATAGCACGGCTCTGAGGCCAGGCGGTGCCTGAAAGATGTGTTGGACAAACCTCACGCCATCAGCAACTTGAAAGACTTCACCTGCCGGGAACACAATGCCCCAAAGCCACTGCTGCTTTAAAGTTAATATTTACCCATCCTGTAGCAAAGGCAGCAGCAAACACCCTGCAGCAGAGTAGCCCAGGGAGGGACAAGTCCTCTTTTCCTATTACACATTCACGTACCACAGTGACAAGAGAGGTCTAAATTGCCAGACAGGCAGGTTGTCAGGGAGATCAATACAGTGATTAAACTAGCCTAGAGAGACAGAAAAAGGCAGAAAGCATTATATACCTGGCTTCAGAGATCACTGATGATATTATGGGGAAGGAAATTAGAAACACATTAAAAATAGCATAAAGGTGTGACACAAAGATCACGGAAAATGAAACACATATCTCTGCTCTCGACTCAGGACGACATGGATCACCTGTATTTCTTTAACATACACTTTGATATTTAGTTCTTGGATGAAATAAAGTACATTTTATCCTTCTCTGAATTCTGTATTTCTCTTTCAGACTTGGATTGGAGGACTGAAAAAGTCTTTTCTTTCCCTTACCCAATATTTGAATATATGTATTTTATGTATTTTACATAATGTGTCAATAATCTTTGATATGAAACTGGCATTTAATATTTCAGCTCTCACTTCAGTAAGGATATTTTAATTATCCCAGACCAATGGAAGGGAATTTATAAACATCTGTACTTCGTTTAAGAGCCCAAGTTTGCCTCTTAAACTTCAAAGCTGTAAAGCTGATTTTATCCAGGTTCAGTTGTCTGGTCTCTCGAAGAGCAACACATAGCACTGGCACCAGCATTAATTGGGCCAAGCCTCCAGCCTGCAGACCCACATCCAGCGGACACCGCTCATCCACGACGGACACAACCTCTAACAGCCTGGTCTTGCTGATGTGAGCAAAACAGGTGCTGCTGCTGAGCTCCACGGAGCCAGAAGGAGGATGACAGTGGTTAGTTGGTCAGGGAGAAGGCACACGCCAATGGCATTTGCGACTGCCCAAGTCACAATCAGTCCTTCGCTTTCTCCTCCCGATGGGTGACCAGGGACTACCTTATTCATAACGTAGCCTCGAAGAACTAGGAGTGCCTCATGCCTGCTTTCAAAGCAACCAAAGCCATGACTCGTACTGGCAAGCAATGCAATTTTAGGCTCCTGAGTACCTAAATCACCTCTGAAAAATGAGTCCAAGTTATTTGCAAAAGATTACCATCAGTCTTTAAATCCTACATCAGAAATAACCATTGTTTGCTGCAGTCAAACAATCCTTACCAACTTTCTGACATCCCTTAGAAAGCAGAAAAGCTCATTTCTAGCTTATGAATGTGGGCAGCAGTAGGAAGGAGAGAAGGGGGTGACTCTGGGACCTACAGCAGGTTTGCAACCTGTCTCGAACCTTCTCCCACAGGTTGCCCTCAACACACCCCTGCAAAACTGACCTGGAAAAACAGTGGCATTTCTTCTCCAGCTGCACCGAGGCCAACTGGCATGACACTAAGCATGACCAGCCTCTGAGCATCGGTGGTGCCTGCACCGAGTGGACCAGAGCAGATCCTGGAGAGCAGCTCCCCACACCATCACCAAGACCTACAACCCCCAGAGGGGCAGGGCCCATGGGACCACCATCCCCATCACCTGCTAAGAACCGGAGCTGGTTCCTCACTCGCAACTCTCCATCCCCAGAGCCTCCACTGCAGTCATCTTCATCGTCGCAGTCTCCACTCTCCTCCTCCTCCTCTGGGGTTTTGCCTGGAGCTTTTCGGCGAGGCAAAGCCATCCCTTTGAGTAGCTGAAAGACATGAGGTGCCACAGTCATTCAACAGCTTCTCTCCACCCTTCCTACCTCTTCATCCCATGCTCACAGGGGGATTGGGTGACAAGAGGGGGACAGGGCTCAGTGGAGCCAGGGCAGGGGGACAGGACCCCATCGCCCTCCTCATGCCAAAGCACTGACGAGCTCAGCTTCATTCATGGACAAAGCTGCACACAAAACCTCAATGGAAGAAACAAAAGAAGGTGGAAAAACCACACTGAGTAACTCTGCCCTTCAGCTTCTGCCCAGCAAGCATCGCAGGAGCTGGAGCACATCTACCAGCCCGGCGAGACCCCAGTGCCACCAAAGCTCTGGAGCTGGCTACAAAACACATGTCCAGAGTTAGGCCAGAAGGGCCAAAAACCAGTAGCAAGAGGAAATCCTGTTCAGGGATTCTCACTGCTTTCAGGGACTCTCTCCCATCTGAGAAATAACACACGTGAAAGAAAATGGTGCCCCACAAAAATAACCCAAAAATCTCATTCCTCACTCTTGAAGTGCAGAAGATGCTGGTTGAAGTTTTTGGGATAGCCAAGCGACACGATGAAAGGATCTTTTAAAAGAAGTTTTAAAGTGGAGTCCTAACTACCAGTGACATGTTGCACATGCACACCCCTGAGACAGGGAATTTGAACACCTCCACTGAGCACGGGGTCGGGACTGCCTTCCAAACATGGGTGGGAAGTCCCCACGCTGCCTCTTTGCAGCCCACGGAGGGATGAAACACGTTTTAAGCTACCGGCTTTCTCTTCCCGCTGACTTTTCTCATTTTGCTGTTGCTGAAAGCAGCCAGCTATTTCATCATAAACCCAGAACCACTTTGAAAAAGTGTGAGTCAGCCAGTTAATATATGCTGAAAATTTCTATCACTACCACTCTGCTCTTAAAAGCCTTCTTGAATTTAATCTCAGCACTTAAAAAAAAAAAAAAAAAAAGAAAAGGATAAGTAACAGAGAAGATATTGCAAAATGGGAGCTTTCTGCATACTTCAGGGGTTTAGTTAGTTCCATCTATTGCAGCAATATGCATGCCTTTCCAGGCATTTTTTAATATCTGGAATCTAGGTTATATTTTTAAACTATTAAGCTAGCCTTAGAAAACAGTTTCTAAAATATTTAGCTGCTGAAGTTTATACAGCCTTGGAGGAATGCTTTCGGCATCTGACTCGCTCTGTCCACGGCAATGTCCACATACCTTAGTGTTTATATTAGAGGAGCATAATGTAATGAAAAACAAATGGCTTGACGTGAGACCCCTTCGGGTTCCCCGGCTGCATCAAACAACGCAGCAAACCTCTCCTTGGCACATGCAAAAGTCCGCCTGGCGTGACAGCCATGCCGGGTCCCACATCCATGGTAGGAAGCAAAACGCAGTTCATTTCCCTGGAATTCAAGGGATGCTTTTCCGTGGCCTTCAGCAGGCTTTGGCTCAGACCGGTTAAGTTCACGTTTCAGGAATTTTATTTTATTTAGACATTGACAGGCCTTTCCCAGAATATGGCGTAACCACAAAAGGACAACAAACGAATTTAAAAAAGGGAAAATGCAGCACTGGGGGTAGCATAGGGAAGACCTCGCACAGGAACCAAACATACCAACTGCTCAAGCCTTTACACCATCACTTGTACTTCTCCAAACAAAGCCCACAGCTAACAGCAGTCCTCAGCACAGCATGTATCAGCTCGAGGTATAATGAGGGTTCCCCAAGCACAGCAGCTAATTACAACATGCATCAGCTCAATCTAATTGCCCCAGTCCACCATTGCTAAAAGAACCGAGCCCATCACGGTGGAAGGGGACTGTGACCGCCCAGCGGCAGGATGCTCGCTCCTGATCTGCAGGATGCTCACTCCTCTGCATCCAAGGGATGGAGCAAGCCAGCCAGGACCCCACCGGGGTGCTCAGAGGCACAACTTTCATTACTTACCAAAATAAGCAAAGGAACTTTCTGGCAGAGAGAATTAAGATTTGGGATATTTTCAGATTTAATAAGCTCAGTGTGGGGCAGGGGAAAATCAGGATTTTTCAATTGTGCATTTTCGAACATTAAAATTACTGAGCATTTCTTGTATTACTAATTTTTTCTTGGCCCGTCATAAATTAGCAGCTTCGTTTCTTCGCCTTTGTAGTCACAATAAAATGGGAACTTTCTAAGAAAATGCCGTACGGGCCCCAGCTTTGGATCGAGCGAACGTGACATCCCTGCGCCACACTGCTCCTTCTTTTTCCAGCACAAAAGCTCCATCCTCAGCCACGCGCTCCCCAGCTGCTGAGAACCAAGGAGAGGTTCAATCAGACAAATTTTGCAGCTGGCTCTGGCAAGAAACGAAGCCTGTGACACAAAGCCTACTGGCACCGGTAGAAGAAATCCCACCCCACTCCATTGGTGCATCCAGACCCGGGAATGCTGTCGGATGCTTCAGCTTCAGCTGGAGCAGCGGCCACAGTCCTGCTCATCGACCATTACACAACCTCCCCGATGGTCTGCACGCTTTATGAAATTATACTTGGTGGACTGAACATAGATTCCCCATCCTTAAATAGCAAGTGGAGCTGACTGTACCCTAACATTACAGTTTATTCATGTCCTGTGGTTTAAAGCCTATGGTAAGAGGCAGGAAAATACATGGTCCGGTGATCGCTAAAGTAGTATGTAACAGCGAGATAGCTTTAACTTAGTCACAATTCATCCAGCTGTAAGAGTTTACAGTCATATCTACTCTTCTTTGCTAAACCATAATGGCAAAAATAGACTATAATGTACCCGATGTAAATTAGAGCACTAATTGTGGGAGGCCGTGCGCATGCGTGCATCTCCAAGGTGTCTGCAGGGTATTCGTCTCCCATCTGCGCAACCACCAGAGAATCGTAGAACCATTTAGGTTGGAAAAGACTGCCATGGCAGGAAACACATGGGCCACAGCCCCTTTGCTCCTGACTACAAGCTCCATCAGCCCAGACGTGCATCGGTTTTATTCCCAATCTCATCCCTTTTAAATCGTGACCCTCCGGATGGGGAGGGCGGGCAGCGCTGCGGTACCTCCGCTGCCATGTCACTGCCGGAGCATCGGCACAAGGGATGCCGGCAGCCCCAGCTGGTCTCCACATACATCTTGGTTGCTTGGCTTGTCCTGTGGTCTCCCTACAGCTTAAAAAACATGCCAGATGGGAACGGTGCGCCAAGCCTTTCTGCAAGGAAAGCTCCCCAGGGCATCCCAGCACGATTTACACGATTATTCATAGCCATACAGTGACCAGACAAAAACAGATGCAGCAATGCGGGGTAATGACTCAGCTGGATGTGGACGGGCCACCGTATGTTGAAATCTTTATAACTCCTCATTCTTTACAACCACTTTTCTAAGAGCTCACCATCCCACCAGCCCACTGAGCCACCTGGTCTTGTTTTTCCAATTTTAACATAAACAGTGAGAGCTGCAACATACTTTTTATCATTAATCTCCCGTCTCCGAACAGAAATCAGCATTGTGTTCCTTGGACTATAGTTTAATAGCTGTTTTCTCCTTTTGGAAACTACGCCCGCGGTATTGCAAATATCAATTTGAGCAATACCGAAAATTGTGCCCACAAATTCAGATAAAATATCGGCAGTGAGCTACAAGCACTGTGCTCCTTTAGGGCAGAAATCATCCCTTTCAACATACTTCAAAAATATGTAAAGAGAACAGCCAAACAGATTATTAAGGGGAACAGAAGACTTTTAGAAAAATATTTAATTCCTTCATGAGTATAGGGGAGAAATCTGATTGATATTTGTAATCTTTTGGTGGACAGAGCTGTCATTTAATTTAGCTTGCATGACTGAAAGAATTTAATAAAAGTGTTCCACAGAGTTTTGCTGAAATTCTTTGCATGTTTTTAGTAAGCCTCTGGAATACGATCAAACCTAAAAAGCTGGAGAGGACAGAGACTGAACTTGCAGCTAAAATAATATTCAGGATTGTAATATCGCTTAATAATCAAGTATTCACATCCAGCAGCAAAAGTGCCTTAGTGCAGAAACTCCTCTGGATCCCCAGCCATGTGTCCATGTGCTGCTTGGCGTCACGAAGGGGACCCTGGTATTTGGACCCAGCAGCGAAAACCAGCCCCTGGCTCTGCAACAAACCTTTCAAAACTCAACCAAACCCACCAAGTCAGGACTGTCTGCAGAACTTGGGGTGCCTTGCTTCAGTGATAAAAGAGTTTTGGAGGAGCAAAGGTGTTATTTCCCCTTGCATCGCACGAAAGCCGCCTGCTCCAGCCACACACTTTCGGGTACCTGACACAGATGCTGCTGTACTTCCCACACAACTCCCGGGCTTCCTGACAGGTCAGATTTTTCTATTTTAAATTCCAGCCTGCTGAAAATATTGTTTTGGGGCAGGAAAAACTACACCTTATGGCCAATCCTGACCTTGAAATCTGCAATACTGAATAATTTATGGGTGTCTTTTAAATCAGGGCAGCATCATGGGAAACGTGCAGATTTTCACACGATACTGTTCCCTGTTAACAGCTCATTACAATGTACAGAAGTATATTCCCATTATGAAATACAGCTGGGGTTGTTTTGCTTATGAAGGTCATTATCTGATCACAAGCAAGAATCGAGGAAAGGAACCCATTTTAAAAGCCTAAAGTTGTGGACTTTCTGAAAACTCATGTGTTTTGAATTTTGTGGCCTGATCATACACAAGCATGCAACAGAAGAATCGATTCTCTCCACTTCCTCTGCTTATTAGCCCTGGAAGTAGCATGGAAAAAATTATCTTTTATTAGCAAATACTTTCTTTATTATTCAACCAACCCTTATCATGAGATTCACTGATGCCCTCCACTCCACTTTCCTATTTCCCAGCTCCATTCGGTTTATCCTTTCTGTGGATGGGGGCTTTGGTGCCACAAGAGCGTGCGCAAGCAGAAACTCAAGGCAACATCAACAGCATCATTTTTATTTGGTTCTTTCCAAGCTCTCGAGAGCTTTCCCCCTCTTGGGCGGCAACAAAATACAATGCATATTACAGAAAAACTCAATGTTCCCTGGCACCGAGCACCAAATGTCATTTAAAACTAAGGATATTTAAAACTTTAAAAATATCTGTAAATAGCAAGATTTGTACTCCTGTCATGCAAGAGCGAGCGTGTGCATGCACAGACAGACATTGCTGCCCTTCTGACCACAACATTAGCCCACGGACAGAAGTGCCCATTTCGGCAGGAGAACACCCAAATTGTGGTTTCCTTGTGGCCCTTCCAGTTGGATGCACCTTGGTGGCACAGACGTGGCAGAGAAGAAACCTGCTCCTAATTGTACTCCTATTTCAAGCTCAGCACAAGGAGCGATTGCTAATCAAATGTTAATAAAGTGGAAGCAGGCTTTGGAGCTGGAAAAGTCATTTTCAGTGCTTGGAAAAAATGAGTTGGGCACATCAGCTGTTTTATCGGCTGCTCTAAAAGCAAATTCTGCACTTCCCCGTGCTGCCTGCTTCCAGACGTTTCGTCCTGCTGAAGCCGCTCCGCATACCAAGCCCCAGGCAGCGCCATGTGTCCGCTCTGGGCAGGGTGGGCAAGGGACAGCCCCGTGACGCCTGACCCACGCACCGCTCTTGGGTCACTCCTGCTTTGGGGCTCCACACGAGCCCATGGCGATGGGCGCCAAAAGGGGTGAACCATAGCTCTGAGTTTATATTGTGGCTTTTCAGCCATAAAAATGCTTTAGTCTTTACTTCTAGCACTCAAAATACCATCTCCTGGAACAGGAAAAATCCCTACCGTGCATCACTCGGGGTCTACCGGCACAGCAGGGTCCCCTTTACTGTCTTCACAGGTTCCAGAGGAGAGGCTCTCAGCTACCAGTAAATCACTTTTCCTAGTCACTCTCCTGATAGCACAAAGAAGCTAGTGACAGCAGTGAATTATTGGCCAAAGGGTGGCCCTACTTTATGGATCATCAGCTTAATTCCAGATTAGCTATCAAAACTGACAACATCCCTATGGGTAAAGGAAGACAGATAAAGACCCCTAAGTGCTGGCAGTAATTAAAATGAGACCGCACTGGACAGTAAATCTCTTTCGGCAACAGAAGGGGCTGCCAAGCCATTATGAATTGCTCCAGTTTGGTGATGGCAGGCTGATGCCCAGGACAGGATTCTCCCACCGACGCGGAGGTTAAGCCCTTGCTGGCACGGCAGCAGGCAGAGGGACCGGCTGCTGCCTGCTCTCCCCCAGGCAGGGGGGGGTGTCGCTTCCCTGACCCAACAAATGCTCATTCATCACAGGGCACATGCGAAAAAGAGATTACTCGGGCTTTACGATCAGCTCATTCACCTTACATCCAGTTCCTTCCCCTTCCACCCTGCAGCTATTTATGGCTTGTTTTTGTGCGGCACTAGGAAGGAACAGGACGGTGTGGGTGCCAAGCAGGGCTGCAGAGTCCAGCCCAGCCTGCTGGGGACCTGGGCAGTCCCCATCTTCTTCTGGCTTGTTCCCCGAGCCCCACATCAATGGCAACACCGGAGAAATGCTGCCTTTCTCTTTATGAGCTGCTACAGCTCCTTCTCCTCCTAGGCATTTCTGAGACCAAACTATCACCAGTCCTTCAGCATCCCTTCCTACACACCGCCGTCCCAGTCCATCAAACACAGACTCCCTCAAATTCCAAAATCCAATTATTAAACCAATCATAGAATGGGTTGGAAGGGACCTTAAAGAACATCTAGTTCCAACTCCCTTGCCATGGGCAGGGACACCTCCCACTAGACCAGGTTGCTCAAAGCCCTGTCCAACCTGGCCTTGAAGACCTCCAGGGATGGGGCAGCCACAGCTGCTCTGGGCAACCTGGGCCAGTGTCTCACCACCCTCACAGTCAAGAATTTCTTCCTGAGATCTCATCTAAATCTCCCCTCTTCCAGTATGAAGCCATTACCCCTCATCCTATCACTACATGCTCTTGTAAAAAGCCACTCGCCAGATTTTTTGTAGATGCCCTTCAGATACTGGAAGGGGCTCTAAGGTCTCCCTGGAGCCTTCTCTTCTCTGGGCTGAACAACCCCAACTCTCTCAGCCTGTCCTCACAGCAGAGGTGCTCCAACCCTCTGATCATCATTGAACACATGGTTGGACCAGGCAGTAGATGTCTTCAGCACCTTGCTGGAGTCTGCCTGGACTTTTCCTGTCAGGACCAGACAGAATCCTATGAGCTACCACTTGTAGGAATGCAGCTATTTACTGCAAACGCCCCCTTCCAGCTCTTCTTTGCTTTGCCTGGGCTGACCTGCGTCGTCTCCTCAGTCTCAGTCTGTTCCACAGGGCCCATAACTGCCCTTGTGCCAGAGCAGCTCCTGTTTGGTGCACAACCCGGGGAACCATTTGTACTTACACCTGTACCTTAATAAAAGGGAGCAGAACACCATGCTAATCCCATGGATGGACCTTTAAACTTGCACTGGGGAAAGAGCTGGGATTTCAAGATCACTTGGGCTTTCAGACTGCCTGGAAGAATGAAACAAGGAAAGAAAGTCACCACGAGAGCTGTCCCCACCAGGCAGATGATAACCACCCATGCCTGTTGAGGGTGGAAAAGACATTGCAAATATGCTCCTTCCCCTGCTACCTGCAAGGGCTGTCTGCTTCGAACCCTTCCCACACCATTTCTTCACTGGTATCGTATCCCTGCTCTGTCTCCCCACAAAGTTTCTCCTACCAGCAGCCCCAGCTACCTTCCCCTCTCCTTTCCACCCACTCTGCGTCACTAGACAGGAGAACCTGGACCAATTTCCCCACCTGCCAAGCAGCCACCCCTTGGGGGGTTGGCAGCTGAGCAAAGAAGGGGTGTGGGAGTCTACATGGGCCAGGACCCATCACTGCTATTATGCATATTTTCCATATTTTGTTAAGTTATGTTGGAGCAGAACCCCGTTCTGCCATCCAAACACCGCTCAGGAAGGCCCAAAATGCACATCACCAGAAGACAAAACATGAGACAACAAGCAAAGTAGGAGCACAAGGAACAAGGAGACAACATAGGTAGAGGTAGAGCAATCAACAGCCTCACCACCATCACACCCTTCAGGCATCTGAGCAGAGATGGCATGGAAGGAAGGTGCCCTAGATGGAAGTGCATCTAGGAGGACACGTAGGTATCGTAACACCTTAAGCCATCTGCTAAAAAAGCCCCACGTTTCTGTAGAGGGGGACCAGCGTGCCCATGGCAGGGCATGCAGCAGCCTGACGGCCAGCTCAACCCAGCCTGCCTCGGAGCAGCTGGGAGATTTCCTCTTGGCTCAGGCTCCAGCACACGTGGCCGCTCTCCGGCTGTCAGCGACGTCTGCCGGGGCTGCCTGCGAGACAAACATCTCGTCCTTGGCACCAGGTAGGAAACAGCGAGCTGAGAGCTCCACCGGAAGGATTTTCTTCCCCCCTGACTTCTCCTTCTGCCACACAAATGAGAGGCAAATCTCTGTCCCAGCCACTTACTTTTTTCCCTAAAAGCTCACAGAGGAGAGGGACTTCTCAAATCACGTATTTTTGTGTATGCTGTTGTCTTGTACAGAGGCTTCTGCCAGAACACCAGTACCTCTCCCCCTGGCCGCACTCTGCCCTCCCGAGGGTTGCTCTTTCTAGCCTTACTTTTGCATTGATAGAATCATAGAATCACCTAGGTTGGAAGAGACCTTTAAGATCATCAAGTCCAACCATCAACCTAACACTGACAAAACCACCACTAAACCATGTACCTCAGCACCACGTCTACCCAGCTTTTAAATACCTCCAGGGATGGCGACTCCACCACTGCCCTGGGCAGCCTGTTCCAATGCTTGATAATTCTTTCAGTGAAGAAATTTTTCCTAATATCTATCCTAAACCTGCCCTGGTGCAACTTGAGGCCATTTCCTCTTGTCCTATTGCTTGTCAGTTGGGAGAAGAGACCGACCTCCCCTCGCTACACCCTCCTTTCAGGTAGTTGTAGAGAGCAAGAAGGTCTCCCCTCAGCCTCCTTTTCTCCAGGCTGAACAACCCCAATTCCCTCAGCTGCTCCTCAGAAGACTTGTGCTCCAGACCCCTCACCAGCTTCGTTGCTCTTCTCTGGACACGCTCCAGCACCTCAATGACTTTCTTGGAGCGAGGGGCCCAAAACTGAACACAGTATTCCAGGTGGGGCCTCACCAGTGCCGAGTACAGGGGGACGATCACTGCCCTCGTCCTGGTGGCCACACTATTGCTGATACAGGCCAGGATGCTGTTTCACTTCACCTCAAGGCACTGGAACCCCAAAAAGCAACTACAAGCAGCTCTGCTGAACGTCCCCAGATCCACAGAGCTCTCACAGGGGACTGAACAACTGCCTCATAAGCCAATTACCTCCCATCAGACAAGATAATCCCAGTGCAGGGCCAAGTACCAAGCCGTTGATTTCAGCAGAGACTTAAATCAGGCAGGAGAAGGATGACACCATCACAAACACCCCTTAGACCTGTTAGCTAGGGAGGATCAAGTAGCCGCTCTGCCCTCCTTGGGGACCCCCTGGCCACCGCACCAGGGCAGGTTGTGCCTAGCTGAGCCCTGGACATGTTCCTTGAGAGCTGGATGGTTGGTAGCCTCCAGCATCCCATGGCCACCTCTGTCATCCGGCAGCCACCACTCTGTCCTGCAGAGGGTCCGCAGGCAGGGTGGTGCTGGTGCTGCTGGGGAAGGCGCCCAGCTGGAGCAGGGAGCCCCGAGCCCCAGGCCCTGCTGCCACGAGTATTTATGCACTTCACATTAAACAGACATTCAACTGAGACAAACCAGACCAGAAATAATCCCAGGAACAGGGTCTCTCCAGCCTCCGTGGTCCCTAATTAACAGCTGATGGCTGGGCTGGCTCCTGCGCAAGGTCACCGCTCTCCTCTGCATTCAGAGAGTGGCTGCTGCTTGCTAAAACCCAAAGAGGAGAACATTTAACTTCACGGACTCAGCTTTTCCAGTGTCAATATTGGCACTTGCCTCCTAGGATTGGTCTACAAACAGGAGGAGGAAACCTCCCAGCTCCATCATGGGCACTGCTGATACACTGGGGTGCCACACATCACCGGTACTGAATGTGTCCAACAGGAACAGACCCTGCAAGGCTCAGGCCTCCAGAGCCGCAAGGAAGAGGAGCCCTGCCCAGGGTGGATTGTCCCACACAGATACACAGCCACCAGCTGAGTGGCTGGAGCAACTCAGCATTTAAATTTGGTTCAAAGCTGGTGACTTTATACCCTCCCCCAGTGAGACCCGACACCAGCAGAAGAAGCCCTGCAACGCACCTACACGCATCTCACCCTCAGCATTTAGGAGCGTATGTGCTGCACAAAAAAGGTCAGTAGACTCCTTCCCCGCTGGTAGGCGGGAGGTATTCGAGGGGTCCTGCCGAAAATAAAAAGTAATTTCCTGCCCATCATGATACATCTTGATGGCTCGGACACCCACCCTCCGCCAGCTGCCTCCCTGTGCTTCACAAGACAGCATCTTCTTCCACGCGGCCTCAGAAAGGCCAGCCAAGCACATGCTCTTCTTTTAAATACCGTTCCCTCGCAATACGGTGGAGCAAGGTCATAGGCAATAAACATCGCTGCAACCTAAACTTCCCTGTTTGCTCTCGGTTTTACGTGCTGCAAGGGCCACCTCTCGCAGCGCGTGCTCCAGCAGCGAGAACACTGAAACACAACTTGGCCTTCGCGGTTAGTTACATGTCAAAACCAAGCTAAGAAGTTCAATGAGCACCAGCATTAACTAGGAGAGCCCTCCTGAGCCGTGAGGGTTATTTACACCTGCCCCAATGTGGACAGGTCAAAGCGGTCCCACTGGCTGGGGACAGGGTTTGCCAGCGCAGAGACCTGCCTAATTACAAACATCTGCTCCACCAGCAGGTGTAACGAAAGGAGTGAGATTACAAATTATTCATTACCGAAAACATACAAAACTGCTTGCACTTTCTGACAGCAGCACGGCTTGGATGAAAGCTGCAGCAGTCTGAGCCGGCTGCTACCTCTGGGGAGGTGGGACAGAGCATCAGGAGAGGTCCCAGGAGCAGCCTCGGCTTCTTACCAAGCCAAGCCAGTGCTTTAAAAAAGGGAGCACCCTTTCCCAGAGCAGGATTCCTGGGTGGCATGTAGGTCTGATGCCTGTTCTACTTCAGACCAGGAAAGCTCTGGTGATGTTTGTTGCAAGAATGAAGCTCTTGAGACCAGCAGATGAATGACTTCAGCTGACTAATGTCTTTCTGCGCACAGTAGTAAGGCACCTTACACTGCCCTTCCCATCAAAGGGATGCCAAATCAGTAGGTGCTTTCAGTTCCTTCAATACAAGAGCAACCTGATCTAGTTGGAGATGTCCCTGCTTATTGCAGGAGGGTTTGGACTAGGTGACCTTTAAAGGTCCCTTCCAATCCAAACTATTCTATGATTCTAAGACACACAGAAATCCAGAATGGGCTGAGCAGGCAGGATCTGGAAGGACTCCTCTGCTGCCCATCCCCAGTTGGTGTCGCAGACCAGATACACACAAATGCCTCTCGGAGAAAAAAATGCCATAAGCGCACCTTGTTCCCACTGTGGACAGACTGGTTTGGTGAAGCGGCAGAATTACACCAGGGAAATCCCCAGCTCCGACCTTCCCGGTGCATGGAACAGCTACGGATAGAGTGGGAATCTCACGGCAACACCACCCGCACACCATGCCACAGCTGGGCACAATGCTCCCAAAGCAAAGCCCAGGCTGCAGAGAGGACCTCCCACTGGAGGTGGCCCTCCCTGCCCATGGTGGGTCTGACAGCGCTGCTTTTGCCTCCCTTCCCCTGCAAACATCACCACTAAGTGGTTACACACCATCAGGCTGGAATCAAAAGTAATATGACTGTTAACGAGCCTTTTTCTCGAGAACAATAGCAATCAGGTTTGTGCTGCAGCCAAGAAGACCATAGGTTACCTTCCAGGCCTGCTCTGGATGATGAAGATTAGCTCCCTGAATCCCAATCCTGTCTCATGCTGGACCACACTTTAAAAACCTTGACATTAAGTAAAATTTTGGAGAAAAAAAAGCAAATGAGAAAGCTGCCAATCACCCCACTAACGTCAGAGAGAGCTGTGTGCTTTGTTACTGGGACCATCAGGGAGGACACCTACCTCGGACATCTACTGATTAAATTAGCAGGTTGAGTCACAACACAAGGTGACACTTGATACAATTAACAGGGCCCAGAATAACTGTAATTAACTGTTAATTTGATATCAACAGCTCCACTTACACCATGTTTTTCTGCATAAGGATTCCTCCAGGTTTGTTTCCTCCACAACCGGATAAACTCCAGCACTGGTACAGGATATCTGGTGTTTGTTTTAAAGCACTGCTGTGTATCAGCTGCATGTTTTGGACACAAAAGCAAATGAACCCCCTTTAATGGTATATTTTTTCCAGTCGATTTCCACAGCATTGTTTGGAGGATGGTCCCAGCAGGACACACCTGAGGCACCTGCCTCCCCACCGGAGCTGAAGCCACAGGGGCAAAGTTGAATCCCTTCTCATGCATAAGACCACAGCAAGCAGGGAATTTCAGGGAAGGAGAGTGATAAAATGCTATTTATGTTACCCAAAGGTTATGAACGCCAAACAATAAACCAGCATGGAGACCAGCCAAAACTGTCACCCATCCAAGCTCAGCCCCAGCACCTTCCTGGTCTTGCTGAGAAAAGCAAGGAGCTGGATTCACCGTCCGGGAAAGCTTTGCTGCTCCTATGGGGTCAACGGAGCTAAACATCTATTCCGATACCAGAGAAGTGGTGAAACACCAGGGATGAATATAGCGACCCTTGGAAAGGCAAGTGGGATTAGCAAAAAGGAAACATGTGTGAGGTGTTCCTTTTTCATACTGATAAAGGAGATACACAGCTTCACACGGGAACGCACCTTTCCCAGTCCTCTCCTGTGTGTTCCTGAAATTCATTGCCAGGGGAAGGACAAATGAAAGTAGGAAAGACAAGAAAATAGGGAATCTTGTCTCAAAAATGACAGCTCTGCAGTCCCGTTATTTACCAAAAAAGGGACACATGAGGACGGACCAAAGGACTTGGGTGCTTAGAGGAAAATCCTACAATGAATTATTTTCTCCAAAAAACAGCTGAGATGAGGACTTTGGATATTAATGGGCGGTTTGGCACTACCTTAAACCAAAACTACCAGCCAGTAAGAGACAGCAGTCACAGCCGGGTTTACACAGAACACAGGAGATGCTCAGGACCTCAGCACAACTCCAAGTTTTGGTGTCACTGAGCAGTACCAGAAACGTGCCTATTTACCGCCCCTTCCTTACTGAAAATGGTAAATACCTCACATTCTATAGCAAATGCGACTGCACAAGCAGTAAAAGCATGGGGCGGAACAGCGCAGCCCTTACACTCCTCTGTGTCCTACAAGACCGTAGGTAAAACAGGCGAGAAACTTCAAGCAAACACAGCCCAGATTACGCCTCTGTTTAAAAACACACACGCAAACGCACTGGGTCCAATTAATCTCGGGCTGTTAAAGAAAACCTGTTTAGGGTGATCTGCGGGCACAGCGTTCCCACAACAAACCTGATAACACCGGGCCATTTGCAGATATGGTCCCGACAGGCGATAGCTGGCGTGGGCGACCGCCGGCTCTTGCTAAGATGGGAAGGAGGGGGCTGGGTTTAAAAAGCAACCCGACAGTCAGATAGGTTCAAATTTAATTATGTTCTCGTTACAGAGGGTCACACTTCCCCTGATTTAACTGGCCTGGCAAAATCCTGTAATTGCCGCTTACTTATGCAGTCGGAGAGCGTTTACCCGGTGTGTTAACGAGAGCCGAGGCACAGCTCAGAAGCAGGATGGAGTTAGTCTTTAAATACCAGGCCTAGACTTGGTGGAGCTATAGATTATTTTGTGTAGTAAAAGAAGAATTAGCTGATCCATTCCAAAATGCATTTATCATTAAAATAAAAATCTTCTGTCGTTTTATTTAATAGCCTTAGTAAGAAATAATTGCAATGTCTGGTGGCTTTCAGCAACATGTGGTTTTAATATTTTAATTGTTACAAACTGTTTAATAATGTTGAACAAAAGGCGTGTCCAAGTAATTATTGTGTTTATTAACATTTCTTTTGAGGACTTGATAAATTATATTACACATATACAGCACTTCAGACGTTGTAGTGTTAACTTATTAAATTTAAGAGTGGAAAATTAGCCCAAAGTGACTTGTTTTGGTGCAATTTAAATATTGCATTTTCAAGTGATAAGCATTGTGCATCACATTATTTAACGATCTGGCAGTTTGCGCATTTTTCTAATTATTATGCTGTTTCATCTGGCCAGGGAATTAAAATACAGTGGGAATAATAAACCTCACAAAGCCTAGCAGGCCACAGAGAGATGCGATTCCACCAAATCCGTCAAAGTCACGGATTTTTCTGAAGGGGAAATGTATTCCTGAAAACTCCTCAGCTCCCCAGGGTCTCCCATAATAGACCTAACAGCTTTCCCCATTTCCAGCTGCCTGGGACAGGGTTCGGCAAGGCGGCTCCCCAGGACGCCCCGTCTCCCCCAAGGTGCCCCGTGCATGGAGAGCAGCCATCGCACTGCCCAGCAAGCCTGTTTGCAGGTTCCCCACGTGCCCTGAGTGGGATGTGGATCCGGCCCTTCGCTACCCGGAGCATCATCTCCTCACCGCTGGGTTAAACCCCCTTCGCCGGTCTCCGATGCTCCACCATACTTTGGATTTTGAGCAAAGGGGTTGAGAGAGAGACTCAGGCACAAGGGCATCGTGCTGTTCCCAGGCTGATTTTGTTTATATTTGATTCAATCAAGTTGTGGCCTTTTGGCCTCTTTCCAAATTAACTTCTGGGTGACCTCTGCCGTGCCCTCTCCCAGCAGCCAGGCCACAGGGAAACAGCCCATTAAACCTACAAACAAATATAGGACATATTGGTTGATCAACCCAGCTATTTAAACGCTGGGGCATGCTTTTTTGCAGGCTTCAAGTCTATTTTGTCTTCAGTCATTTGCAACCTCTGGGCCACTTCTTTCTTGGTTTTTTGTTTTTTGGTTTGTTTTTTTTTACCTTCCACGTTTTACTGCCTCATAAAACTTTTAAGTTTTGTTCTCATCTTCCTGTAAACCCCATGAAGAGCAACGCGAGGTGCTTTCACACAGGGCTCGCCACAGGACCTGCGTCTTTACACCGAGCACATGAAGAAAGGCAGCAAGATCCTGCTTGGGGGAACAGCTGTAATACTCCAAGAGGTTGTGTGTTCCCCTTATTTCCAAGGAAATAAATCAAAGTGGGTTTCTCAGGGTCTGTGAAAGCATATTGCCTGGATTCCAATCCCCAAAGGGTTGGGTTTTTTTCAAGAGCTTATATGGTAGTTAGATTTCTGGCTAGAGAATATGCAATATGATAAAAACACAGTCCCTATACAGGGCAATAAATTACAGATTGTTTGATGTGGAAACCAAAGAACTGTCAAACTCTAGTATATCTGAAATATTCTAAATGAGCCCTTAACTGCAGTGTCTGGAAATGTACAATATGTTTCCAGGGCCTTCAGTCTTGTAAAGACACACCTCCCCCAGTTAAGTTTCCTTTTATGGATTTTATTCTTCATTTTTGGTGGGGGTTTTTTTGCTTCTTTTCTTCCAATATTACACTCTTCCTCCTAGAGATGGTCCTGTGATAAACACCAGGATTTATCTAACCATGAAAAGGGATCGGACCTGTGCACAAGCTTAGACAGGTAAGTGCAGTAAGGATGGGTAAAGCATCCACTGCGACGTTGTCAGAGCCCTATAAGCACTGCAGAGAGCACACAAGTCAGCTGGGGACACAGAGGGACAGGAGGGAGGATCAAGAAGTCACATTGGCTGATCTGGTACCCACAGTCTCCAGCCCTCCTGCATCCTCACACCAGCATCACTCAGGTCTGCTCTCCAGCGCCTTTCTTGGGAGGAGGTTCAATAGGAGGTCACCAACGTGGCAGAGCCCCTGGGACGTGGGATATGGGACACCATGGGTCCCACCTCCATGTGTATCTGTTAAAACCTGGAATTTTGTCCCCATCTGTCAGCCATCCAAACATCCCCGTGGTGGGAGGAAAATTGAATGACCAGAGGAAATAGCTCCCCTTGCGCACAGCTTTTTTTCTAGGGATGCTACCAAGTCATAAAAAAACTGGGCGAGACCTCGTGCTGACACAGAATAACCTTTCAATTTCAATATAGTTTCACGTGTGGGATGAGTGAAAACCCTTCTAGCTAGAAACAGACCCCATCCACTCTGGGAAATAAAAGTTAGGAACCAATTCCAACTCATTTTCCTGAAGGTGACCCTTGGCCTCCCAGCTGAGATAACAATGCTAATATTTATGGACGGGCTGTTCATGCCTCTGGGCACACAGCAAAAATAACTCAAATCAAAACGTGGTAGACATCTAACAGAACTGAGAAAAAAATATAAAATCCTTACTTCCAATATGACAATAATAAACCACCTCGCCCACCAATGCACAAAAAATAACACCACCCACAATCACACATTCGGGCGAAACTAAAGTGGTCTGGAATCTTGATGTGATGAGTAGACACCACCAAAGGGACTCATCCAGAAAGGACTGACTTGAGACAGCACACTACTCGGGCAGTGAGTTTTACTCGTTTGTTTATTTTAGCTTAATAAAAGGGTGCTTGAACCAAACTAATACAATCTGGCAAACTTTTACTTCCCCTTCTCTCTGGGTCCGGTTTTCCATACTCCTTTCAGTCCTCGTGGATTTTGTTCTAATGCAGAAACATCATTCTCATTTCAAACTGCAGAAGTTCGAAGAGAATTTCTCATATATATATATATATATATGTGTGCACTTACTCAGATTCAGTTTGAGAAGACGCGAACTAATGAGCGAGCATGATTTCTGCACACAACACATTGAACCAAACGCAAGCAAGCTTGAAAATGTGGCATACTGCTGAAAGAACATACGTTTTTCAGCAGCGTGAGCAGCCTGGAATAAACCGAAGCCAAGTCATTGGCAAATTACAGACATTAGCAAAAATCTACCAGTAAAAGCTGTGGAACTCTTCACAAAAATTGCACCAACTAGCATGGCTCCTAAGTCTACCCACATCCACAAAATCCAAGCTGCATCTCCAACACAACGCATAGGGAGGAATTCATCATACAGTACTCGATTCACAATTTACTGGTAGCCATATGGGGAATCCAGTTTACATTTCCAAGTTTACAAACACTCAAAACAAACAAATGCAGTTTACAAACACTCAAAAAGATGCTCTTTTCTCCAAAAGATTCTGGATGTCTGAAAACCCTTAAAAGCCACTGTTGGCTTGAGCTTGGTGGATCAGGAGATTTTCACCCCTCCCCAACCCGGGAGTCCCCACCGCTTCCCAGATCTGAAGCCAACACCTGAAAAACACAACTGTAATTCATCCAGAGCTGCTCCTTCCATATTTGCTACTCCTTGGCGTTCAAGATGCATTCCAGATGTGAAAGAGAGTGCAAAACTTCAGTAGGCCAAGAAAATAAGTGTGATGGTGAGCTATGACACCTCAAATCCCAAATTTAAGTGATCTCTGCAGTTGCTTTCCTGGTATATAAGCTACTTACCATAGACTAAAGACCCTCCGCAGGAATAGCTAAGTTCACAACTAATTTTCACAAATCACTTCCCATTTTCTCCTGATTTAATTCTCAATCCCTCTCTTTCCCAAACACAACTTTACAAGAGGGTTCAATATTTTTTCAGACTCTTACATTTCATAGAATCATAGAACGGTTTAGGTTAGAAGGGACCTTAAAGATCATCTAGTCCCCCCTGCGATGGGCAGGGACACCTCCCACTAGACCAGGTTGCTCAAAGCCCCGTCCAACCTGGCCTTGAACACCTCCAGGGATGGGGCAGCCACAGCTTCCTTGGGCAACCTGGGCCAGTGCCTCACCACCCTCACAGTCAATAATTTCCTCCTGAGATCTCATCTAAATCTCCCCTTTTCCAGTTTGAAGCCATTACCCCTCGTCCTGTCACTACAGGCCCTTGTAAAAAGTCCCTCTCCAGATTTCTTGTAGGCCCCACTCAGATACTGGAGGGGGCTCTAAGGTCTCCCCGGAGCCTTCTCTTCTCCAGGCTGAACAACCCCAACTCTCTCAACCTGTCCTCACAGCAGAGGTGCTCTAACCCTCACATCATCTTTGTGGCCTTCTCTGGACCCGCTCCAACAGGTCCATGTCCTTCTTGTGTTGGGGGCTCCAGAGCTGGACACAGTATTCCAGGTGGGGTCTCACGAGAGCAGAGCAGAGGGGCAGAATCACCTCGCTCAACTTGCTGGCCATGCTTCTTTTGATGTAGCCCAGGATACATTTGGCCTCCTGGGCTGCCAGCGCACATTTACACCAAAACAACTCACCTGCCCCCAGCAACATGTTACAATCCGGTATTGCAAGCCAAGAAGGAGAAGCCCTGTAAGAGATCATGACCAAGCCGGCCATATTCACCCCTTACCACTATTTTCCCCAGAGCAACGGCTGACAAAGACACTCTGGTGCTGCAAACAGCTGAGTTCAGCCTGGCGATGTTTACCCAGGGTCTCTCGTTCCACGAATCTCTGCTCCTCAGCAGTCTGAACTGTTCAGCAAAGACCTAACTTGACCCAATCTGGCAGCCAGCATTTCACAACCACTTTATGTCAGCAGTTTCAAGTACACTAATAACCGTGTTTTGTTCGGTGCGACTTTCTCACTGTGAACGGCAAAATATCATTATCACCTGCAGGTTGAAGCCTGCCCTCTACCCCATTTAACAGGGAGCTGATTATGCTATTTCCCCCCCCCCCTTTTAATAATTATGGGCTGTTGGCAGATGGCATGGCTCTGTGCGGGGAGGCGTGTGGGAAGGTAGAGTGGGCTGCGCTGCCACTACCCACATTGGCCCCCGTGTGCCGGGGTGCTCCCAGGGACCCCGAAATCCCTCGTTGCATCCCGCTCCGAGACAGCGGCTAATGAGGCATGCCAGCATCGGAAGGTGCAGTGGCTAAACTGGGAACTGCTATGAAAACAGTCCCTGGCAGTTGCAGGAGCAGGAAAGCAGAGGTTAGCAAAAAAGTCGCAAAGCCAGCAACTCCAGAGAGAGCAGCCCCCGCAGCCCACCCGGCCGGGGAGCAAAGCTGGGCTTAACCCTGGGAACCTGCCTCATGCCAGAGCGACCCTGAATAAGGTCCTCACCAGTAAGAGCTCTCTCGGGAGAGATTGGGCAGCTCAGCTGTATTAACAGACAGCATTACTGCCCGAGTATTTGCCCTGAGAGGTCCCAGCGCTGTGTGTCCCTGGAAAGTACAGAGGTCCAAGCTATCAGCCTACTGAAAAACATCCTCTCTACAAGTTACTCGGTGACACGGAGAGGAGAGCAGAGTCCAGAGCCGGACCCCAGCCCGGCTGGCCCGAGGCAACACTGCAGAAGAGCTCTGGGAGCTTAACAGTTGCAAGCTGAACTCTGCACAGGGGTGCCACCTAATCCTTGGCAGCAGCGGGGCTTGTTCACAGACCTAACCTGGCCTGGCATGACGGGCAGAGACAAGATCCTGCTTGTCCCTGCCAAGATGCCAGGTCTGAGACCGTGGGAAGGAAGCTCCCTCCCCAGTGGAAAGGGTCTCATCCAGCTCTGCCATTTCCCCATTCAATGGTAACTTGCCCCAGTAGTGACTGGGAGCGGATGCCCAAGGAGATACAGCAAACTAACGAGCGACCCTCTCTGCCAGCGGCAAGCAATACCAAAGGGGATTCCTCTGACCAGAGGGGACAGTAGGCACGTGCCACATTGAACTGTGCCAGCGCTTTGTGCTCGGGGGCATCACGGTAGCCTTGTCTTTCCCAGTCCCCCACTGTGCAGGGGATGGATGCCCAGCAGAAGCGCACCGCAGGGATGCATCCACGCACCCGCTCAGGCGGAGCCCTGGAGGGCTGCAACAGCACATGTCCTGCAGCTCCTGCTTCACCCATGGAGCATCACCCCAGCGTGCAGGAATCAGGACCTGCCACACGTGCCCTGCCAGCCTGGTACTGAGTGGGGCCGAGGTGGCACTGGCTCTGCACACAGATGCTGAAGACAGAGATGCCCCAGGTTGTCTGGCTGAGCCCAAAGAAAGTGTGGGGGAGGCCAGACTGATTTGGAAACCACCCACTCTGGAGCCATCCCTGCTGGCACGCCTGCAACAAACCTGGTTGATGTGTTTCAGCTTGTCAATAATCTGGCTGATCACTGGCTCAGGACCTTTCATCTTCACCTCATGGTTGCCAGGCTGAGCTTTTGCTCCGTTCCTTGTGATTTGGGGGCTGTACCTGTGGGAGTGAGAACAGAGGAGACCACGATGTGATGGGATAATATAGAGATCTTTAAAGTTCAGTACAGACAAAAGAAATCCCAAGATAAGCACCAGCCCCTTCCAAAACGGAGAGTACGAGACAGTTAATAATGATAAAGAAAAGGCAGAAGATTCCCATAAATATTTCTGCTCTGCCTTTGCAAAGCAGCAAGATGATGAACTTGTATCACTTGAGGACGATGAAGTCCTTTCCAGTCCATTAGTAACCAAGGAAGACATTAAACAGTATACAACAGGGATAAATATTTTCACATAACTTGCACCCAAGAGTCCTAAAAAAGCTGTCTCAGAAATTCTGGCTTGCTCATGTTTGTTTAAAATAAATCTTGGCAGACCACAGAGACTCCAGTACAAGAACGGTAGTGTTGTGCCCACAGCCAAAAAAAATGAGTGGGATGACCCAGTTAACTGCAAGCTGATTAGCATAACATCAACCCCCTTGCAAAATAATGACTATCACTGATGTGTGATTTCAATAATAAAGAATTAAAGCATCAGAATATAATTAATGCTGTCAACATTGCTAATGGAAAATAGGTGTTGTCAAACAATCCTGATTTCAGTCTTTGATGAGATCCAGCCTGGGGGATCAAAGTAACTGCTTAGACAGACTGTACCTTGACTTTGGTGCGGTGCTGGGCTCTGCACCATGTGATATCCCGATTTACACTGGTACCATGCAAGGCGGTAAAGCACCCGTAAAGCAGATAAAGAGCTGGCGGAGAGATCTCCAGATGCAGCTCTCCACAGGGACCCTCCCTGAGCAGCCAAGCTGCCAGGGCAGCTCTGCAGAGGAGGGCGGCCAAGCCTGCGCTCAGCTTTTTCATCGGCAATTAGGAAAGAAATATATATTCACTGCTGCAAAATATACAGAATGGCAAAGTTTATCAGAGCGATAAAAGCGAGGAGAAGAGGGACGGAGGGATCGCTGCATGCTTGCCTTTGGATGAACATGTTTCCACACTCTGTAGCTGGGTAACAGCTCATGATGCTCAGGGCATGAGGCGAGAGTGTCCACACCAACCTCTAACTCGGCTTCAGGACCAGAGCGAGCAGCTGCCACCACTGACTGCTGGCAGCCACAGCAGTGGCACAGAGGCACACTGGTGCCTTCTCAAGTTGTGGGTTGTCGGTATTCATTTTAGCCCCAGTGACGGGCCACGGTGCTCTAACAAGCACAAAACAAGTCCTCATCTCCAAGAACTGACAGCCTGAGCACGCGCTGCCAAACCCCAGCACAGCCTACGAAAGCAAGATCGCTGAGATAACGCCAAGCATCAGTCTGCTTGACTGTATGTCTGTTTTTCCGGTGCCATGGGTAAACACGATGAATATTCCTTTCTACGATTCATCTCCTACACATCATGTCCTCACCCAACTCCCAGCACCAGCTCCCGTGGTGCCTCCCCGTCTGCCAGCTCCCCACTTCCCTGCCCACTCATCCTTCATCCCCACGCTGCCAGGCGAGCTTGGGTGACAAGAGTCAGCCCATTTCACAGAGGCGTTGGGGAGGAAGTGGGACTTCAGCAGGGATTTAAAGGAGGGAGGGGAAGGGAGGGAGACGGGAGGGATGGTGGGGCCAGTGCAGGGAGGATGTGTTGCTGGAAGAGAAAGCAAGAGGCATGGGGACACACTGAGGGTTTCCGGGATACACAGGGGGCTGGTCCCACTTAAACTCTAAATTAGGAATGAGACTGACTCAGACATGTGGGGATGCAAAGGCAACCCCAGATTTATACTGGTGCAGCTTGAATCTGCTCCTGATCCGAAATATTCACATAATTTAAAATACAGGACTCAGGCTGATTTCCACCACAAGGCTTTTTCGGAGCAGGTGTTATACATACAGGAGCACTCTGCATCCCCAGTTGGGTCCCCAGTGCCGGGCTCACACACAGACAGCTCAGCTGAGGGCTGGCCACCCCACGAGATGCTTCACTGAAAGAGATGCCAGACAAAGAAGGACAGGAGAAAGGAGATGTTTGTGCCTCTAACAGAGGAGCGCATGCCTGTGTATATTACTGTTTCCAGACACAGCTTGTCCAGGTACAGGAGAAGCGTCACTGCAAAGCACAGACATCAGCTTGGGTCTCCCAGGCCCCACCAGCTCCTCAGCACCAGGGCAGCTGCCTGTACAGTCAACCCACCACGCTTCACCGGCAAGCACGGTGCTGCCCAGGCACACTGGGCCAATTCCAACAGCTCTGTTCTCCACCCAGACACCTTTCCCATGCCAATGCCTCCAGTTAGGACTCAATGTTTTGCAAAACACGCACTTTTTTTTTTTTTTTTTTGATAGTTGCATTATCCTGGGAAGTACAAAATGCAGCTATACCTGAGACGTAATAGCTCCCAGCTCAGAAAAGCACTTACACGTGCAATTAGAGGCTCACTGTAGGCTGAATGCTAAGTGACTGTTAGAAGTGGGGCCAGGGAGCACCAGGCTGGATCCCAGCCTGCAGCAGCCCCTGTCCAGGAGAAGGTCTGGCTTCCCCACACCGCCGGCCGGCGGGACCACAAGCTCCCAGCACCATCTCGTGGGAAGACGCTGCTGCCGCACGCACAGACCTGCCCGGCTGTGCAAACACTTGGGCTTAACTTCTTGCAGGGGAATAAGGCATTGGGAGCAGCAAACCATTAAACCTGATGCTTATGTGTCACACAGTCACTTAATGCCACCGTGCCAGCCTGACAAACACATCTGGTGACTGAACATAAACATCCAGAAGATGCATGACTTTTTAGACGCCAAAGAAATTACCATTTTTGGTGTCACTGTAAATTTAATTTAAAACACTGATGGAACTTTAAAGTACATTGCCGAAAAGTCTCCTGTGGTTTCAGAGATTTAACTAGCAGGATAAATCTCCCACAGGTTTCAGCAAGAGCAGAACCAAGCCGGTTTGGTCCCTACCTAAATTAATACAATCTCTCTCCTAAACAGTTTTATACAAAGAAACTCAATAGCTTGGGTTTGAGTGGGTGAAACCCCTTCTGAAAGCCATGCAACTATGGCCAGAGAGGATTTCGGTAACCTAGGCAATATCGTACAGGAGGGAGGAACACAGCTACGGCAGGTCACCATAACTGTGTGTCCAAAGACTGAAATTGTTCCCCAGAAGACAGAGGCCCTGACGTGACCTCGGTGACTGCAGTGAAGTGGTGAGGATGTCAGATCACCTTCACCGGGGGGACAATTCTACTAGAGAAGGAAGGAAACCTGTAAGCATTTGCAGAGGGATCTCTCCCTAAAACAGTGATGCTGGGGAAGCAGAGTGCCACCACCTGGTGCTTCCCACCTGGCCAGGTACAAGGGTACGTAATAGGCCCAAAATGAACCATTTGCATGATTACACAAGTCACTTGAAGCAGCAAGGCAGTGGGCTCTGCAAGCTGCACGTCTTCAAGCATGCATCGCAAAGAAGCAGATACACAGGGACACGCTACATCCAAAGAGCCAGAGAGGAGCTCCTGGGTAGCTTGGGTGCTTCAGGACATGCTGCCTCTGCACTGCTGAGCTGAGACCGCCCAGTGCACTCGGGTACAAGGGGAACACCAGCTCCCCCTCCACTGTGCCCCTCTCTGCCCACCCACCAGGGCTGGCACACATTCAGGCATGTGGGATGCAGCCAAACCAAGGGTTAAAGACTTTGAAATGTAGCTTCAGTGAGGGATGGACATTCCTGAAATGCCAGAAAAGCTGGAAAAGGCAGCTGGCACCTCTCCCTGCAGCCTGGGCCAAGTAGCCAGGCCTTAATATGGCAGAGAGATGCCTTTGCAGCTCCCACCGAGCTGAAGGATGGGGGGGTCCCAGGGCAGTCCCCATGCAGGCTTCCCTGCGTCCCACTGAGCTGCTGCTGGGCTCACAGGTCCCATTGCAACGCAAAGCCAAAGTGTCACCTTCCTCCCATGTTCCCTAGCCACAGCTCAGCAAAGGAAAAAAAGTCTCAGAACCGTCTCTAGCTGCTTTCGACATATGCCAGTAAAGCAGCCCCTTCTGCAGGACACTTGTGCCACTCCACAAAACCCATCACATACCTCGGCCGTGGTGATATGGGCATTGAACAGCAAATATGCACAGTGGTTATATTCCCCGCCATGGTCCCACAGGGTCCTGCGCTGAAGGGATATCAGTGTCGCAACACGAGCATGGTCTGGCTTACACTTCACAAGCAAAGCCCAAAATACTTCTCTCTTTGACGTGTCTCGACATCAGTCAGCCGCATCTCCTTGCCTGGGCTCCCTGGGTATGGGCTTTTGCTAGGGACATGGTATTTTCCAAAGACAAATGTCACATTGTAAAATGTGCTTATCAGCCCTTGCTAAAAATGACTTTAAAGATAATCACCTGATGAAAACACTGATGATCTGTGCGGACAGCACAACTACAGACCCTTCCTGCTCCTTCTCATCCACCAGTCATAAATGTCAAAGTATGCAGTCAAATTAAAGGATTTTTCCCTCCTTTTCTCTCCACCATCCACAAATGTCTTCTGTGAATGTTTGGTCATTCCAGTCCAAACACAGCTCTTTCCAAGCTTTCATTTCAGTGCAAGGAAGACAAGATGAAAAATGCAATTTAAATATATGGCAATGAATGTAAAATGTGTGTTCATCCTACTTGACCGTGCTAGGCTTAGAGATGAGTTACTGCAATGCCTGACGTGTGATCCAGAGAAAGTAATCCTATAAGTCAAACATAAAGAATTACACCTTTTAGAAAAAGGAAAGTAAGTTTTTCACTCAAATAACAATTAATTTATGCCTGCCTTCCAGTTGCAAAGTATTTATTTAAATGCAGCTCCACAGTTTAAACAGCGTGATATCCCTCGCAGGCTCTTCCGCTACTATCTCCGTGCACTGAATCAAACTTGTTTGAGGGAGTGGATAGGGGACAAACACAACACAGTCTTCTACAAGACAGGACTACACTACAAGAGAAGAGATTTCATTGCACAGGACTTAATAACCAAGCCTGAGAGAGCAGGGTTTCCAGCACCTGCAATCCCCTGAAGCTGCTCTGCGATTCAAGGTATGACTTACTATAGGCCATGTGGGCTGGTGACACCGAGTCCTCACCACGTAGGAGGCAAAAAGATATGAAAAAGGTGAGACAAGAAAGAAAAGTTTCTCCCCTGCATTCCTGGTGGGAACCCAAGTCTTATCTCCAGCTGGTTTTCATGGGTCAGTAAAGGTAGGTGCAGTGGTGATGCCCACGTTTTACTCTCTCTGGCCCAGCTGCCTGCTGGTTTAGTGTGACCACCTTAGTGTCACATCAGCAGTGCGAGTGGCAGGAGCCAAAAGGTTGGAAGAGATGCTTCCAACTCACCCATCCCACCCTGCAACCAGGCATTAACTCCTGACTGAGTCCATAAGCCTCCAAGAAGAAGTGATAACTCTTTCCCTGTTCCTTCCTCTCTAAAAAGAGCTTGTGCAGAGAGACCTGGTCAATCATACCAATAACCCCAGCCCAGACATGGTCTGGGTGCAGGCTGCAGGCCAGCCAAGTGCAGGTCCACCCCAGCTGTCCTCTTCCATATGGGGTGCATGGTCCCACCATCCCTCAATCTTATGCAGACACCTGCTACATGGGGGTGCAGTTGGCAGGAGAGAATTGGGGTGTATGGCTCTTGGGTGCCTTCCCGGCTTGCCACGTGCACTCGGTTGCTCGCAGTGAGTGCTTGCAGTCATCACAGAGCTTGCAATGCCGCAGTCAATTTACACCACCAGAGGCTCTGGGCAAGCTTCTTCAAAAGCAACCAGGAAAATCTAACGCTCTCAGTGAGGAACATTCTCACCTAAATAAAAAGGAGACAATTTCTGCTGGATTTCCAAATATCAACCATCCTGCAGCCTGGTCTCTCTACCATGAGAGCCTTCTGAGATCCTGCTGTATTAGCTCCCTGCCAATGGAGAGCTGCTTCATTGCTGCTTCTTCCCCACCACCGTATGCAATGCGCTACAGCCGGTAAGCATGCTGCGGGTGTTGGCTTGTTTTATTAAACATGAAGTCTCAGATAATCACCTGGTTCTGGAAGATGGGACTTTAAGAACAGCAAAAACTGTAATATTCATAGCAAAACAATGGGAGTTTGAAGCGTAAAGGGACAGCCTGAAGTCTCCCTCCATTCTTACTTCAGTTGAGTAAAGTTCAAGACAAATAGATGGTGGAAAAATTGGCTAAACCTGAGACCAAGCAGCAGGCTTAATATAGGAAGATTCATGATCTTCATTTCTGAAATATTCTGGAAACAATTATGGCCACTCAATAACCCACTGAATTTGCCTACTATCCTTTCATTATAGCTTACATTTGCTACAAAGCTGTGGTTTATGTGCTTGAAAAGTTATGCAGCCTCTCTCTTTGGGGACTCCATTGTATCAGATATTTTGCAGCACTGCCAGAAATAACCAAACCCTTCATGAACTAAAGGGTTATTGCTGGCATGGAATTTCCTTTGTTCCAATTACAGAATCTCATTTTTCTCTCTTGCTTCCAATTGTGCTTTCATTGTTTATGATTTGTATGATTAAAACAAACCGCAGTACATTGGCAACAGCAGGGAAATCTGAGACTTCTAGTTTGAAGAAGAGAATCTGGCAAGGTGCTAAAAATATATTAATTTGGAATTGGTATAAAGAGAACAAGAGTTATGCGGGTGATTTAGATTAATGTACAAGTTTATCCTGAGAAATTTGGAAATGTCAGTATCTAACAGTAATACTTAATGCGCTTACAAGTTTTGCAGTGGGCAAATGTTGCTGTCATTCTATTCAGCACAGCTTGAAAGGAATATACTTGTGTAAGCAGATTATTAAACTCTGAGAATCTAGATTTTAATAGGCTTTTAGTATTAAATGCTGCAAACCCCTGATACTATATGGAAGGCCCAAGTCACCTTTGAGATTCAGATGCCTAACTCCCATAGAAACTGAGATGAGTTCAATATCTCAACACCCACTTGACTTAAGCTGAAGTCTTCAAATGAGCTACTTATTCAGCCAGGGCTTCAGTGATAAGAATCACCCTCTGGTTTTTCTCTGCATTGGATGGAGATATGGATAAGAGAGGCTGGACAACATATTCTCACCACCCACCAACCACCAGCATGAGGGCAGGTGGGAGGATGGGGCATGAAGACAAACAGAGGGCACGATGGCAACCCTCGCTTAGGCAGGTTTAAGCTGTTGCACACCCACCCTTTCTACATGTCCAGCCCTCTGCTATCTCAGGGAAGTGCCTGTCAATTAACTGAGCCCAGGAAAGCTGCAAAGAGGTGCAGAGGGATGCACACAGACAGAAGGAGATCCAGCAGGTCTGGTGCCCAGCTACCATGAACACCCAAGCACTGCGACCCCTCACAAGCTCTTCACAAGTGGTGGAGCATGCCACGTGTGGCTTTTTGCTGTGAACCTTTGCAGTGTCACATAAAAGCACGATATGTTTTTTGCACACTTTGGAAAGTGTGAAAAGCAGCGATTTCTTGCCTTTTCTTTTTTCTTCCCACTTTGGCTTATGTTCTTCAACCAAGCAGCAACAGCACAGCAAAAGACACAGGCACTGCTCAATGCGTGACCACAAAAATCAACCTTCCTTGTAGGGTTGCCACTGTTTGCAAGCTGTTATTTCTGACAACACCATGTGCTAAACCCATGTAAGGGATAGCGATCAAGCTACCAACCCAGAGATCAAACCTCAGGAAGGAGGATGAATTCTTGCTATTAGACGGTGCAACCCAGAGAAGGGAGATGGACAAAGGATCGCAAAGTAAGACTCGGTAAGAGAAAATGAGGGATGAATCATATTAAAAATGCCAGAATACACAAAGCGGGATGAGTGCCGCTGACCCATCAGCAGAGCATGTTGCATGTCATCCCCACCACAAGCCAACGTGTAGAAAGCCCTTGGTCAAGCAGTTCCACAGAGCTCTTAATTTCAGGGGGTTTGTAAGGGGCTGCACCTGCTGCATGCGTAACCCTGCTCCACCAGTGGGAAATCTCAGAGCCAGGCATGAAACAAGAACATAGCTCAAGTAGAGTTAGACCTTCATCAACACAACCAGCAAAGCAGAGTCTGCACAGGACTGCACAGAAAACAGTTTGTTGCACCAGGAGAAAATCACAATAAAATACTCCAGCCGGCTGCATTGCATCAGAGTCCCAGGTGAACATGCCACATTCAGTCAGGGCACAGGGAGTTAAGGGCAAGGAAGAGACAAAGGATTGTTCAAGGCTTAAACTGGGAAATGAGACCCAGTGGAAAGGCATTAAGCATGTCCGGTCCGTAGGGAGGTGGGACACGCTCACTCTGCTGATAACAAAGCACTGGGACAAACAGGACAGAGTAACTACTGGTTCAGAAAAACCACAAGAGGAGGAGCATAAGGTGCAGAAGGGACTGTTTGTGTCAAATAGCAGAATACACATTGTTGGTATTACCTAGTACTTGAACGCATTGGCAAGGGCCCATGAAGTTGCTATTCCAGGCTTGATTTAACATGTTATAGGAAAAGGGCTTAGAACAACTATCAAATTTTGTCGTGACAGAGAGGTCAGGAAATGGATAAACCAGCAGGGCTCCTCTCTAACTTAATTAACACTCGGGAACTGCATTAAAGATGTGAGAGGTAGATAGCCACAAGCCCTACAGGAACACCATCAAAGCCTAGACATGCCCATGTGGATGCTCACATCAAGTTCACTGATAAAGCTGCTTGGGCATCACTGTGTATCCATCATCTGTGTCACACCAGATGTGGAAACACATGGAAACACGGCATCCACCCAACTACCCCTCTCCCCTTCAGCAGTTTCAGCAAGCGCTTTTTAACCTGTCCCTAGGGTGAGCATCTCACATTGCTATGGGAATTGCAAGGTGTCTCCCCCGAGCCCCAGCTGCCACTCCACAGGGATATGGGTGATCTTAGATCTTCCTACGGATGCCCCAGATCCCAAAGGGGTCTCAGGTTGCACATGGTGCCCACAGTCAGGCAACTCAATCCTGTCCCAAGGTGAAACATATCCAGCTACAGCAACCACATGCAGTAGGTAAAGTGCAAGGCATGAGCATCTCCTCCTGGCCAGCCTGCTAAACTTTCAGTCAGGAATATCTGCACCAGGGAAAAGTGCACGATTTGCAAAAGCCAATATCCAAAAAAGCAAGAGGGAAACATCAAGATATAAAGCATATTTTATGTGCACAAAACCTAGAAAATCAGACTGTTTTTTCTAGCAGTTGTTACACGCATGGGACAACTACCAGGTTCAGCATCCTGAAATTAATGCTAGAGATTCAAAAAACATGAAGTTTCTTGTGAAAAGCAGCAACCTGGAGTTTGATGACAAACAAGTGCACATCGGTGCAGTGGGAGAATTGCTGTAGCCACGCCAGAAACACTCCAGTACATAATGCACATTTTCAGAGCAGCCTGGGAAAGAGCTCCTACGTGGTGAATAGCTGCTTGGCTCCCTCTTGGGGAAAACACTGAATAAAGAAACTGGCGGTTTGGGGTACTCGAGCACCATTACCTTAAATGCTCCTGATTTCCAGGAATCCTCCCAGACTCTCTGGAAGAGATGCCACACTGGGAAGCCCAAGCACATGGAACAGTCAGTTTTGGCTCCACATGAAGCAATGCAATTGGCTTGAGAGACCATCTTAACTACATGTTTGCTTCTATTTGAAACATTCTGCAAATGGGTCCCAAGAGAGGAGCATCACAGACCGTCATCTTAGTTCAGCTTTATTTAGCTGAGCTCTCCCCCATATTTCATCAGCAGAAACACCACCACATACGACACTTTTGCAGGCTATGGAGAGGAGAGGGTCACCCTGGGAAGCATTACGGCTGCAGATGCTAAAAACACAAGGTGGGAAGGCAGCTGATGCATTTAAGAGGTAACAGCTGTCTATGTTGTGCATCCATTTGCCCTCCCTCCTGAACACCCTGCCTTCAGGGGGGTGTTCAGATCTCCTCCTCCATGCAAGCCACCATCTACACTGCTTTCCTGCCCAGCTAGCAAGAGTCTCCCTCTCCAGGACACCACCAACATCCCTGCAAGGGGATGGGGGCTTTCACTCTCAGCACCCCTCTCTGCTCGCAGCAAAAACTCCAGTATCTGCCTGCAAGGGAGCTGTTACTAATATTTCACAGGAGCTGGCAGAGGTGGTGACAACTGTGCGCTAGAACGGAGGGGGCAAGGAGGAGAGGGGCAGGAAGGCATGCTCTCATCAAGCACAGCACAGGATTTCATCCTCGACTTAACAGCCAGGCGGTCGGGGGCTGAAATCATGGTGCTCACTCTGTGCACGTACACTTTGCCCTCTCCCTGCCTTGCATCCTCTGCACACCACGGCACCTACAGGACCTGCCGTACCGTGCCACCAACACCACAGCACTGCAGCAGGGGACCTAGGATGACATCTCTGCCGATGATGGTCCGCTGGTATTCTCAGCAGAAAGCTGGAGAAGGCTACCATCTAAAGTCATGTTTAATCTGCAAATAACTCTGAACTTATATCTGCAGGAGGATCTGGGCTCACCACCTTTCCACTGCTGCCACTTCACCCAGCCGTCCGTCAGCAGGACCTGGACCAGGGCCACTGGCCGCGGCCCCAGTGAACTGTCATAAGCAAAGACCTCACCCTAGGTCCTCCCCTGCAAAGCTGCAGTGTTTTAAGAAGTTTTAATTAACAATCAGTAAGACAGTATTTTTTTTTTCAATTGTACTTCTCACTTAGGCATGGAAACTCAAGATTCTCCAGAAATAGGTACAGATAGAGGACACATTTTTCCTTAGGCAAAGTAAGTACATTTTATTAAGCATGTGATCTTAGATGCTTGAGCAATTTTTTTCAAAATATAGTTTGATGCTATTTTGGTCCCTTCAGTGTTTCAGGTCAGTATTGCAAGTACAGGCTAATTACCACCTGAGGTTACTGATCAAGAAGTCATAATTAATATCTCAACATTTCACCACTTTCTGATTTTATTTCTATTTCTTCCTTTATGCAAACTACTTAATAGCAAAGGATGTTTTGCAAAGTAGGGTGATTAGGGGAGATTTATGTAAAAAACATTTCCAAGTTCTATTTCCACATTCTTTAACATTCCTGTGGGGCATTTTCTGCAAGGAAAAAAATTTCTGTTAACACTTCCTTCCCCTTGATGCTATTAAGCCTGTACTTGCCTGTCTTCATTAACCTTGCAGTCACCTCCAGGAGATCCTCAGAACCGGCAAGTCGGGCAGGGAAAAGCAGCCAGGGTACGAACTGGACCCTGGTGTGAATGGCTCCATCCAGAGAGGATAGCCAGGGCTTGGTTGCCGGAAGATGGTCAGATGGCAGCAGTGGCACCACCAGACCTCAGTGGTCCTGACCTCCTCCAGCACAGAGCCATGGAGAAACCCAACAAGGTGGGTTTCTCCTTGTCACTCCTCGGATGGGGCAGGGGATGCCAGTCATGCTGTCCTGCTACCACTGCACAGAGCCAGGTTGGAGACATCCGCACCCCAACACAGCGCATGGTGGCAATTGCCCCCATTGCTACTCCAGGGGAGCTCCCCCTCCCACGGGAGCATGGCCGTGCTGAGCTGCTGCTGCTCTCCCCTCTTGGCTCACCCCCTACCAACCCACCCCAACCGAAAGCAGTCAGGGGTGCAGGGTTTTCACAGCAGACTGCAGAAAACTCAGTGGAGGGCAGCACACAACCACTTCTCCTCGCCGTGCAGACTTTGCACACCCATCTGAGCTGCAGCACAGGTGGACACCAGCTCTGGAAAAGGTTTCTCAAGGGAACGAGCAGTGTCTCGGCCACAGACCACTCCTGCGCCTGGTTAACAAAAGATAAGCAGTGCGGGGGAGAGGAAGGGAAACGCAATTCACCTCTCCACGACTTCTTGTCCGTTCCAGCAAAGAGTGTCATTCTGAACAGCAGAGCTGTGGTTGCAGATGTACTCTGGCAAGCTGCTGTAAAAACTGCTGTGGGACTTCAGCTTCGCAATGAGTTCCCTGGAAGAAAGAGTGGAGAAAAAAAAATGGTGTTCACTTCAAAGAGGAAAAGAAGATGGGGTTGGTGCATTTTAACCAGTGAATGTAGTCACACAAACACAACAAGAAAGCAGCTAGGTGCAAACAAACCATGAAGCATCGGTCTTCTTGCTGACCTCAAGCAGCATTTTACATCATCCCCTGATTTTATTCGGTTAAGGGTTGAATCCATATTTCTTAGGGTAAAACCACCAGTGACAGGGGGGATGCTGGGGCAGCAGGACCTCAGCCCAACCACACAGCACGCCAAAGCCAGATGCACTCTCTGTGCCCTCACAGCACCTAAGGAAAGGTGCTGCTGTCTAAGGCTGTGCATACATGGGGTGCATCTGAGCAGCGAGTGCTCAGGTTGCCAGCAGTCCGTTCCGCTTTGCAGAAGACAACGGAGGCCCTTCAGGAAAGGACAGCCTTGTCACTTTGTCTGCCTGACATCGGCCATCCAACACCCCTGCAAGGGCGGGTAGTGTTTTTGGTGGCAGACCAGAGCAGACACTCTCAGCACAGACCTGTACAGATGGGTAACACTGCGTTTCACGCTGCACTGTTGAAAAATACATGATTTCAAGGCGTACACTGGGCTGGTCATGGGGTCACAGTCTGCATTCAAAGGGGCAGGTTACACTCAGCAAAATGGCTCTGCTCTGGGAAGGCAGGAGGAGCCACAGGAGCAGTGCTTGCACCAGACAGAAGGGATGCGAATCAGGCTGCACCTCTACCCTGTGCCCTCCCTTCCCAGCACCAAGGACCTTTGTCCCCACCAGGGCCCCTTCGGCAGCGGTCCAGAGGTGCCAGGACACAGGCTGACCCTGGCGACTCTGACAGCCATCAGAAATGGGACAGGGGCTGCGGGAGTGGGATGCGCCTGTCCCCCCACGAGCCCAGGTTTGTCCCCTCAAGGGCACTCAGCAGCTGTCACCAGGAAACACTGGCAGATTTAATGAGGTAAATGGCATAAAAAGTACAATAATATGAATAGCAGGGACTTGAGGAAGTAAGACTCGGCCTCGCAGGCTCCTGGCTTGGGTTCAGTGGGTTTCCCCCTTTGGCAACTGGTTACTTCTTGGCATCCTTCCTCCTGGGAGGGATGATGAGGGATCAGCACCTCGAGCTGGGAGCGCTCCCCGGGGGCATCCCTCGGTGCCCGCAGCGGTGGGACCACCTGTGGAGAGCCACGGGGCTACCGGACAGAGCAAGCTTAGGCAGGCTGGGGTACAGAGGGGGTGCCCAGCTCCCTCCATCCCTCTTCGCTTGGGGATTTGGCCGGGTTGCCTCTCCAGACGAAGCCCCCGACTGCCAGCTGGGGGCAGGCGACACAAGGAGAAGAAGCCCCAGCGCCGGGGAAGGCAGCCGGCGCTGCTCCGCTCCGTCTTTCTGCTCCCGAGGAGCCTGGACCTGCTCTGGTCAGACCTACACAGCCCGTGCGGGCAGAGCCGGCAGAGGCAGAGCGGCCACCAGGTCCTACCCTGGCTCACCACAATGCAGCCTGCCGGGGTACGGCAAGCACCAACCCGTCCATCGCTGTCCATGCCAATAAACCTTTGGCTGAGAAGCCAAACCTCCTCCCAAAGGGTGGGAGTGCAGCCCACGACCCACACCACCCCACACAAATTGGAGGGGCGCTTCAGACATTCACCTCCTGCATGAACCACCTCCTACGGCCATCTCCTGCACTGGGCTTACGGTGGGGCAGGAGGTCCGACCAACACCATTTTGAAAGCCAAAATGAGGCAAGACCTGGCGTTTCTGGTAACGCCAAACCCCGAGCAGGAAAAGCCCATTGTATCCAGCTCCTCACGTCCTAGGCATTGCCTTGCTCCCTGTCCCGCAGATCCCAGCAGCGCAGGGGAGAATGGATGGTAGAAAACTTCCCTGGGCAGCAGAGCTCCCCACCGGGCAGGGAGGGCAAGGGATGGGAGAAACTCCTCTGTATCTGCAGGTATGAGCTCACGTAATCCATAGCAGCAGATTTCATTAGACTTCACAGTCCTCAAAGGACATTTCTGACAGAGCCTGGGCTGTGTAACCCTCCGACGTGTTGAGACAACAGAGGAATGCAAGCCCTGGTGCTATATCTCATGGGAACCATATCAAGAATGCGTCCCTGTTACTCTTTAAAGAGAAATACATCCAACTTAGTCTATCCTCAGTTCCAAAAATTGCCAAGCTTGCCTGTTTCTCTTCCACAGGGATTTTTCTTGTATTCCAGACAGCAGTAAAGGCACCACATGTCTCTGGGAGCGCTTTCCGATGTAGAGGGGAAATGCTTCTCCCTGACACACCAGGGTGAGCCCACAGAATTACAGCTTCTATTTACAGCGGAGAGGAAGCACAGGGTGTAGCGCCAGCAGCGGAGGCACCTGCTTCACCTTGAATATATTCAGTAAAAGGCTGTTAACATTCCTGAACTACCGTAAAAGTCTGAACCAAAAAAAGTTACATGAGTCCTCCTTACCTACACACACAGTGTTACACGCAGTGTTTCAGGCCAGAGCGACCATTTCCACCTGTAACTACACCTGTGTGTATTTCTGCCACTACAGCAGTGCTCATTTGGTGTATGAACCTGGGCGCCTGGTGCATTGCAAAGAAGAAAAACAAAGATGAAAAGCAGGAGGCAGTTCTACAGGTTAAAAAAAATAATAAATAGATACACTAGGTGAGAACACATGTAGACACCTCGCTGCACATCAGAGCCAGCCATAGGGCAGCTCTGATGTTCAGAGTCAAAACCAGCTGCAGGTTTATAGGTAAGGGAAATAAGGACTTCTTCCATCCGCTTCCACGGGGCCACCCTGTATGGCGACCGCTCCTGCAGCCCATCCCACGGGCACCACGCTCAGCCCAAGCATTCTCACCTCCTCCTGCTCGACAAAGTTTCTTCTTGCTCAACGTGAGTCACCTTCAGGACTTTCTTGTCAACAAAAAGGTCTTCGGGGTAATTAGCTGATCGATACTGCCTCTGCTGAGCGTGGCCGCATAACCGGCTGATCTGGAAAACACAAACACAGCAGCATGAGGAAGAGCTGGGACTAGAAACACTGCAGGAAAACAGCTGAGATGCACACTGGCACCTGCACATGAGCTGGTCCGTCATCCCATCATCTCCATCTCTCCCATAGCTCACGCAAGCACCTGAAAGCAAACCGCTGCCGTAAGGATGCAACCACACTCTTGTATGAATACCCCATGTGGGAGGGAAGGCAGGAAATTTCAGGCAAGATTTCCAGGCATCAAAGCGCCCTGTGATTGTCAAAACCCCTGAGCTACAGGTGTGACCAGCAGAGCTCCTGGTGCCAGGTTAAACTCACACTGGCAAGAGGGAGCTTAAGACATTCCCTGCTCCTTCCTTGCTGAAAGTCACAGTATCTCGGGACTACATTCCACTGCTCTGGCCAGGCTTTTAGGAAACACCTTCCCTCTGAAGGGAAATTCTGAGGCCCCGGTTCCGCATCTCATGGCAGCTCAGCATCTGCATGGGCTGTGCTGCAGGTGCCCAGGGATGAACATCATACACACCGTTACTAGTTTAAAAAAAATCAGGGCCTAAAATACAGCAAGCGTTGTGACTACAGCCCAGTCATACCATGGGAGGTCTTGATTAACAGGGCTCTGTTAATGACACAAATTAGCTAATTAGCATACAGATGATTCGGTAACTGGCTGCAGCGGTGAGGGAAGGAATCCAAAATGCCTCATTAAAACTCTCCCGCGTGGCCACCATCCCAAGACTCAGCCAGCAGCGCTGCGGCCACCGCCACCATCCCTACTGTGGCTGGATTTGAGCCATTTCCTTTCTCTGGGAGACCACCGAGAGACAGCTGTCCCCCCGAGGCACTGCTGCCGCTGGGAAACTTGCCTTTTGAACCACCCTGTGCGGTTCTGCAGGACTCATCCATGGTGGGTTATGAAGGGGGCTCAGCCAATTGCCGGGACCACAAAGGCGCTGCAGCTAATACCAACCCCTCTTTCCTTAAGCCTCATCCCACCGCCCACGTCCAGGCTTGGGACCAACCATGTACCCATAAAATGCCTGTTCCTTGCAGCACCTCATTTATCTTCATGTCACACCAAATGAAGGCGGCCAGCTAAACTCCCAGTTAGCCACACACCAGAGGCTAAAAGCCCATCCGCTGCCCAGAGCTACAAGCATCTTGATGTGTAAAGAGAAAAGATTAATTCTGTTCTATTACATCCTGCATTTGGATGGGCAAATAAATTAGTAATGTCACCTCTTTCATTATCAAGAGCAGCCCAGTTTGTTTGCTCAGGCTGCCGTACAACAAAGAGTAAAATAGAAACCTCCTGGGAGCTGGGCGCTGCCATTTCTGGTTCACAGCGTGGTGGGAAGAGATGCTGCCACCTGTCCCTTCTGCACCTGTGGTTCCCTCCGCCAAAGCAGCTCCTCCTGCAGCTGCAGGGGAAGCAGTTCCTGCAGCATCTTGCCTGGTTTTTTCTCCGCTGCCCTCCCTTGGTTGTATTTCCTCTCCATCTTGCCAAACCCAAGCCTTGCAGAAGAAGCCCTACCGCCCTCCCTCAAATCGTGTAGCAGGCTTAAAAAACAGAGGCAGGAAGGGAGTAAGAAAAACAGACAGAACATTTTTGGCTGTTTTCTTTGCTTTTTGGGTTTTCTTTTAGCACTCATCCCTCTCATAAAATGTGCAGGTAGTCCCCTGATGCAGGCAGCCGGGACTAGCGGGAAACCATGGGACAGCAGGAGACCTGGACAAGGGTATTTGGGACACCCAAGACCCTGACACTGCAGAATGGGTCTGCATGTCCCGTGCTTTCTTCTGTGCTGGCTGGTGCCACCGTCCCTGCAATGGGCACATCAGCAAGAGAGGGCAAGGATGCACGGGGGTCTGCAGACCTCACCCCCTAAAGGTGCCCTCCGAGCCTACGGGGAGGTCAGAGACAAGACCTGCCATGAAAAAAGCCCGGGGAAACACAAGGTATTCAAATCATAGAATGGTTAGAGTTGGAAGGGACCTTAAAGATCATCCAATTCCAACCCCCTGCCATGGGCAGGGACACCTCCCACTAGACCAGGTTGCTCAAAGCCCCGTCCAGCCTGGCCTTGAACACCTCCAGGGATGGGGCAGCCACGATGGGTGCAGAACAAGCAACGTCACAAAAGCAGTATGGCTGCACCCACGCTCTGCACGGCCATGTAAAACGGAGGAGAGAAGTGGGAAAAGGCCGAATATTTTAAGCTGTCATTTGTGATGACTCCCTTTGATTCTCCCCAGCTCTGTGAAAAGCCCCCCCTCCCTTTCCAAAGCCTGTCTTTCAGCTGGCGAAGCCTATTGAACCCTGAGAGAAGAGCAAGTCCGGGATCAAGGCTTTTTATCCCCAGGATGCTGAGACACACTGAATGCGAGGGGAGGGCCCGAGCGACAGGACGAACAATGGCACTCCAAACAGCAAAGCAGCCGGGCGGACTGGGGCTGCCTCGTCTCCCACCTGGCACCGAAGGTATCGCAGCCCCTCTACTCCCAGCTCCTGTGCGGGAGCTGCAGCTTGGCCGCATCCTCGCTCGGTGTCTGGGTACCACAGGCTCCTGCGAGGGATGGAACCACAAACAGGATCATGCTGGCCCCAACACAGGACAGCAGATGAAATCTTCACAGATAGAAGCTGGCAAGTCTGAGCAGTGCATCCAACTTTTTACTTATTTATTTCTTCAAGGACCAATTCAGCTTTTCAGGAAAACAAAACAAAACAAAAAAAACCCACCAACGCTGCAGCCCATCTTGCAAAGTCACAGTGAAATGATTGTCACATTTTAGTCAAACAAAAACCCGGCTGAGATCTGAAGTTTAAATAAAGTGAGAGAACGTAGAAATAACAGATTGCCTGCTCATTTGCAGGGGCGGCATCGTGTGTGCTTTTGGGGGGAGGGAAGGATCTCACAAACCATCTGCTGAAGGCTGCTGGGCCACAAGTGGTCCTAGGACGACAGCACAGAAACCCTGTTTCAATCTTTACTCCTTTTTGAGTCGCCGCTGCAAGCTCAGGAACACATGACCCCAGTTTCCCAGTATCTTCCTAACCACCGCTATTTTAAAGCGAGCTTCAAATTTTAAAGAGTTCAGAAAAATGCCACTGTAGGGCAGTCAGAGAAGGGACAACACGAGCCTCGGTCCTTCGGAGGGGGAAAAAAGGGAGATGCTTCAGCTCTCCAGGCATCGCTTGCTTTGGCAGGAGCAGGGGCAGCCAGATCCCCAGCAAGGTGGGATGCCTGCAAAAGTGAGAGCGAAAGGAAGGCGGCATATCTAATCGCATGAGCTAAACTAGTATCGAGCGACAGTGGTAATACGTGGTTGCCTCCCGCCACACAACTATAAATGTGAAATTCAAAGCAAATCGACAGAATGGAACCACCGGCTCTTCTCCTTGGGCTCCGCATGCTATCAGCAGGATTGGAAATATATACACCAGTCCTTACCTAAAGTGTATCCAGCACAAGAGTCGTGCAGGCTCTTACTTCATGTCACACACACAGTCCCAGAACAGGCTGAAGTTTGAAACGTCAAGCCACAAAAAAAAAAGAATAAGTAAATCAAAAAACAGTGTGGGTTTTAGGCAACAGGGGTTGGGGGTTTTGTTGGTTTTCAAGAGAATCTGCCAGTCCACCAAAAAACCGCCACGATGGGACACAAAGCAAGCACAACCTTCCCCAAGCCTGAACTTTTACAAGCCCCCAAAGCCACCGATACTGTAACAACCAAAGCTAAAATTCCCTGCCCCAGCTCATTAACAAACTAATTACCCAATTTCATTAGCCTCCTTCACGCAAGCACGACCCGGGCCACGACGGGAACTGTTTACCTCCTGCCAACCGCTACCCACCACCACATTTCTCTATTCCAGTGGCCTGTGCACACCGGCCAGGCAGAGCTCCTCGGGGACCCCACAGCTCCCCGGGACCCGTCGGCTGCCGATCGTCCCTGCGCCGGACGGGGAAGCAGCTGGTTCCCACCACCCCCTGGGAGCCTCAAGCCGCATAATGGCTCCGCTTTAGAAGGAACATTGATTTGAGAGGAGCTCAGGGACAAAGCTAACGGAGCAGCACTATGGCACTTTAACGCTTCCCCATTAATTTAAGGTAAGAGGTGCCGGAGGACCGCAGGGAACTTGTTGGAAATGATACACCATGAGCAGCCGGGGACCAGATCCACCACCACGGCTGCTTCTAGCTGGGTCAGCTGCAAGGGTCCCACTGGTCCACGTGAGAGCCCGCAAGCCAATGGAAACTGGGACCACTGGGATAAGGTTAAATTATGTCAAAAAAAGAGTAGTGATCACAGTACCCGGGTTCTGTGCAAAGCATCACAGCCTTGGTACAGCTGATGGAGGGGCAAAGCCCCCGCGGGCACCCCCAGCCCGGCCCCGGCAGGATGGCATCACTCACAGCACCAGGGCCACCGACCAAAGCTGCTCTGTTGCCCAGACATGAGGCAAGGCGGCCGCATGGGGCAAAAACCTCTCGCCTGGCACGTCAGCAAGCAAATCCAGGTGAGGAAAGACTGGAAAGCAGCACACATGTGATCCTCAGCACCAATCTGAGCATCACTTTTAAGAGTAAGAGCATTTTAAAGGTAATTTTCTGGAAGATTTTTTTTTTTTTTAAAAAGCTAATCAACTTCCCTTTGGCAGAGAAGAGAGTGAATTACACACTGTTGAATACCTGCTGCTGCCGCTTCTCATGCAGCGCATGAGCTCCACTTCGCTCTAAAGGAGAGCTTGCTGTATTTGACCTTTGCTTAAACTTTACACGGAGTTTCCATTTGTCTTCTCTGTGAACTCTTCTGCTTATAGATTCACCCTCCAGGAAGAAATAGGGTGGGTTTTTCTTCCTCAAGGGGATGGCCTCATTTTTGACAATTTCCTCCCTCTGCTCTCTGGAGTTCACATATGTCATTTTATACCTATTCCCAAGTTTCCTTTGGGAGAAGCTGCACGTTAAACTGAAAAGCGATTAACTATTATAATTGATTCGAACCCAGCCTCTGAAAGGGTGATCTGCTATGCTATGCACAGCAAAGATGACCACAGACCTCAAGAAAACGTGCTGCCTTCGGAGGAACCAACTGGTGCCCACTAAACCCTGCGCATCGTTCAGCGGTGGAACCCAGTTTGACCAGTAAAGCTCGGTAATGCAGCTGCCTGCATTGGTGCTTCTTCCCCAATTCTTTTTCACAACCTACTCTGCTACGCATCCCGCGTATTATTAGCATTATAAACAGGGCACAAACGCGTTCTTTATCTTCAAAGTCACCATAAAAGTGAACCTGAAGTCTATTACTCAAGTGCTGCTATAGAAATCCGCTTAATTAAATTCTGAAGGGCTTAAACCAAAAATATACATTGCGATGATGTGGGATAGAACATAAACTTTTTAATAGTAGTAACCAAGCACATTTACCATTTCTACAGGTGTAATAAAAATGCTAATATATGTTAATGTGTAGTCTGTGGTTAATGTTTTGTCTTGTTAATTTCCCCAGGGCTTTTATTACTGATTTAAATCTGCCACACTACCCCTGTGATTGCATCGCCTTCCACAAACTGCATGCCACACTCTCAAACGAATGCTGATTAACCGAAGTGAAGAAACATTTAGCTAGGACAAACACTCTTATTATATGCTTGTAATCATTATATACATGTTGTCAGGAAGACGGGAAAGAGACAATTCCCCGCTCCCTCACTCTTCTCACAGTGGCAAATATGATTATGGGCATAAAAATGAATTTACAAGCCTTTATTTTAGGAAGCACGTCATTATTAACTAAATAATGATAGTTCTTCTGGTTCCAGGCACTCGAGCAGAAGGAACAAACTGAGTGTGATAACACAGATGTCTTCTACGCACATTTCACTAAAATTCCTCATTAATGGAGTACTAAATATTATTAATCAGCTCTATAGCATTACGATTCCCATTATTCAGACATCACCTTGCAAGGATTACATAAGAGACAAGCATTCCAACTCACTCGCGCGGAGCAGCGGGAATCGCGGGAAGTGACCTACTCTCTGTGCTGAGGAGAAGAGCGTTTAATAATGCATTACCTTTAAATAATGCAATGCTATAATGTGTAAAATGCACACAAACACTAATGCTTAGAATAACAGAGTGCCTGTCACACCAGTGCCCACGGTGAGGCCCAACACATGCTGCAAACATGCGCTACAAATGCTAAGGGACCCCTGCAGCCACCAGACCAGGTCATGCTGAAGACCATCACCACCTGGTTTGAAGACCAGGTCTTCAAACTCCTGCAGACTAAGGAGGCATTAAGGAGGCATTTTTAGAAGGAAATAGAACTTCATTTTTATATCCCATCCTTCCTGTAGAGCATCACAAGACACTTTGCAGGATCACAGCAGGAACACGGGGCCCAGGGGAGACCAATGGGTGCCCCCTCCCTGGCCTCATTTCTTGTCTGCAAAGACAGCTCTGACCACCGACCAAAAGAAAAATAAGGGAGGACTCAAGACTTGGTGAAAGAGGAGACAACAGCACGGCTACCCCCATGGACCCTAGGTGCTGCCCAAGGCATTCACCGTGCCCTGGTACAACCAGAGGGCTAACTGGGAAGGTGCTGGTTCCTCAGGGCAAGGAGCTAGATGTGTCCCTGCACAGCCACACATATTGGTGTGACAGAGGTGACACAAGAGCTGGCAGGTCTGATGCACCACATGGTTACAGGGCCGCTCCACCCCAGAGCCTGCAGAAGGGTGTGGGTGCAGTAGCTCAGAAGAGCAGTGGGGAGTGCAAGAGTTTCAATCCTTGGTGCTAATTGCTGAAGCTGGATGATCCCCAGCACTTCCCCCCTGCTGCGTCAGGGTTCAGACAGAATCACGGAATCATAGAACGGTTCAGGTTGGAAGCGACCTTAAAGATTATCCAATTCCAACCCCCTGCCATGGGCAGGGACACCTCCCACTACACCAGGTTGCTCAAAGCCCCGTCCAGCCTGGCCTTGAACACCTCCAGGGATGGGGCAGCCACAGCTTCCTTGGGCAACCTGGGCCAGTGCCTCACCACCCTCACAGTCAATAATTTCCTCCTGAGATCTCATCTAAAACTCCCCTCTTCCAGTTTGAAGCCATTCCCCCTCATCCTATCACTACATGCCCTTGTAAAAAGTCCCTCCCCAGCTTTCCTGTAGGTGCCCTTCAGATACTGGAGGGGGCTCTAAGGTCTCCCTGGAGCCTTCTCTTCTCCAGGTTGAACAACCCCAACTCTCTCAGCCTGTCCTTACAGCAGAGGTGCTCCAGCCCTCGGATCATCTCCGTGGCCTTCTCTGGACCAGCTCCAACAGGTCCATGTCCTTCTTGTGTTGGGGGCTCCAGAGCTGGACAGAGTATTCCAGCTGGGGTCTCACTATAGCGGAGCAGAGGGGCAGAATCCCCTCCCTCACCCTGCTGGCCACACTGTTGGGGATGCAGCCCAGGATGGGGTTGGCTTTCTGGGCTGTGAGTGCACATTGCCAGCTCATGTTGAGCTTCTCATCCACCAACACCTCCAAGTCCCTCTCCTCAGGGCTGCTCTCAATCCATTCTCCACACAGCCTGTCTTTGTGCATGGGATTGCCCTGACCATGTTCAGGACCTTGCACTTGGCCTTACTGAACTTCATGAGGTTCTCACAGGCCCACCTCTCAAGCCTGTCTAGGTCCCTCTGGATGGCACATAGCTTAAAGCAGTTGGAGACCACCAGTGCATTTCCATCACTGCTTCCGTTAGGGCATGCCATGCCATCCCCAGGAGGACCCGATTCCCAGTGCCACAGCATCCAAGGCACCCCCACGCTGTGTCCCACCACATCCCGACCCCTGCACTGACCCAAGCTTCTCCCAGCACAGGATGCCCTTTCCCTCAAAGGAACCGTGACCTCAGCTTGAGTCAAGCCCTTTCAAACCTACATAAAATAATGCAAACAAGATGTTTCTTCTTTCTGGCATCCCCAGCATGCAGCATTTAATCCACCGGAGAAAGCTGCTTTGTGTTCAAGCAAGAGGCTGTTTATAGTTATTTATAGGTAGAGAGGAAGTGGGACTAAATGATCACAGTTGTTCCTTCTGCCTTTATAATCCATGACATATCATTAAAGCACAACTTTTCAAGTCAGTGTTTCCCTCCAGTGTTTTGTTAATTCCATATCTAACATAAAATTCGGTATTTCAGTTCTTACGGTTGGACCTCGGCAGCAAACCTCAGGGTGGGTGGCTGGTGCCCCAGCCAGAGCTCAGACCCAGCTCAGCCAGCTGACTGGGAGAGTCAAGGAAAAAGCATTTTCTTAATTTTCAGCACACACTTATGCAGTTTTCCCAAGTGGAGACGTTTCCCGGAACAGGGCCCTGTAGCATACTAATGCACCCATTATGGTTTTAAGTTAGATCTACACGATACGATGTTTCTTAGACAATCAAACTAAGTCTTTCTTCTTGGAAAGAGAAGTCAGCCTTGCCCGAAAGGTGACAACGGAGCAAAAGGGAAGATGTGGGAGCAATATGCAGAGAAAAGCAGGAGCGTGCTAGACTGACCAAAGCCAGGTTCGGGAGCAAAACATGACAGCACCTGAAGGCCACCTGCTGGTGAAGCCCCGAGCCCCCACCGTGCCACGTGGCTAATGTGGGGGCATGGCAGAGGCTGGGGACATAGCTGGTCATAGAATCATAGAATGGTTTAGGTTGGAAGGGACCTTAAAGATCATCTAGTCCCAACCCCCCTGCCATGGGGGCAGGGACACCTCCCACTAGACCAGGTTGCTCAAAGCCCCGTCCAGCCTGGCCTTGAACATCTCCAGGGATGGGGCAACCACAGCTTCCCTGGGCAACCTGGGCCAGTGTCTCACCACCCTCACAGTCAAGAATTTCTTCCTAATATCTCATCTAAATTTCCCCCCTTCCAGTTTGAAACCATTACCCCTCGGTCCTATCACTACACGTCCTTGTAAAAAGCCCCTCTCCAGCTTTCCTGTAGGCCCCCTTCAAATACTGGAGGGCTGGTCCTCACCCCATGCTGCCGTCACACCCGTGGGACTCGGATTCCCTGAGAAGCCTGAAAGTGCTCCAGCTGATTTCAAAATTAGCACTGAAACAAGTAACTTGCGTGAAAATTTGGACCCAAGGTAGCAAAGCCCATTTCTGCTAACGATGCTAAATACATTGCTATTATACAACTGTGCTTAGCACGTACTATAATACTCACACAACTGCTGCTGCACGCCTCCTAGAAGCCCCTCCTGGTGCAAGCAATTCAATCTACTCCATCCCCACAGACTGAGAAGCAAAGCAAGGAATTGGCTTGAGGGATTACTAGTTTCTACCAAGAACTTTAAAAAAAAAAAAAATTTACTTTCTGCACCTCTACGTGTTGCAGAGCACCAGTAAACGAACAGTAACCCCCCTGAGAGCACCGAGTTCCATGCTGGCTGCGAGCTCGGGCTCCCTTGGAGGAGTCGGCAGTGAAAAGGCTGGGACTGCCCCATCTCACCAGCAGCCAGGGGAGCAGATCCTGGGGCAGCCCCGCTGCCCACTGAGGTCCCCACCACCACCCAGGCTGGGGCAAGGAGAAACAGCACAGGGCAAAGCCAGGCAGGACAACGATGGCTCCAGGCAAGCACCACGCGCTTGTTATTTTCCTGCCTGGAGTTAATTGGTTTCCTTCGCAGATTTCTGTGGGTTTTAATATCGCACCATGTTTGTGCCTACGGCGCTACAGAAAGGAACAATCTGAGAGAAATAAATTCCTAGCAGCTTAATTTAGAGAGGAAAAACGGATACCTGCCATCCGTCTGGAACGTAAGCCAGCAAGCTGGAGACAGGGCTTATAATAGGTTATTTAACAGTAGCCGTGTCAGCTGGGTTGCAAATGTGGTCAATACCTACCAGTCCAACTTCATCCCCCGCAGCCCTGAGCAGAGATTCAATTATTCTTTGAGAAATACATCGTTAAATAATTAAAAAGTTACTGCATGACTTCTTCCCTTTTCTTCTTTTTTTTTTTTTTTAAAACCAGACAAATTCCATTTTGGAAGGATAAAGCCATTACAATGTGTCAGCTAGCAATTAGCTACTGTACACTGTTTATTCTTGAATATAATCTTTGAGTAGAAGGGCAATATTCTTAGAAACGCAGCATTAACTTGTTCCTCAATGACTTTAATATGGCCCTTTTCAAATTACTGCTCATAAAATCTCAGGGAAGAAAAATCTACTGATGATAGCCCATCTCCTTAATTAGTTCTCCCTCTCTATCAGCAATCCAATAGCAAGTGTAATATTTATATAAAATAGACCACACAAGGCTTAACACTAACTCTGCTTTAACCGGCAATATCAAAACAAGCAGGTAAAAAGCAACGCCGGCTTTGCCACCTGCGCAGACCGCGCTCACGGGTATATGCAGCTTTCAGATTTATACTTCAATAAACACTTGTACCGAAACCATCCCAAAGGTTTTTACACCACTAACAGTATTTTTCACTATAAAATGCCTTCCTCCCTTCCCGTGCTGAACCAAAATCCCTCCCAACCCCCAGGTACCCACCATTCCTCTCCACTCACCCTGTCCCTTACAAAGGACCATAACTCGACTTATTGTCACGTCCCCAGAGGAATCACCCCCCAGCAGCTGCCTTTTGCTCCCTCCATCCACTTTTTTCTTTCCAAAGACCACTTTCCACTAAAACAACAAGGCTGGAAGCACCAAAGCTCACCAAATCATTTCAATGGTTTTTAAGTTGCTTAATATCTTCAGCAGAATTAATTGCAACCATTTGTTTTCCAGCTCAGCCCGGAGCCACCCCACGGCACGTTATCCAGCCTCTGGCAAGGGGTGCACTGGGCTCTCCCCATGGCGATGCCATGGACCTCCCCAAGCAAAGCCTAAAATAGAAGCGTAATAATTTTTATTAATGGAAAGTGGTAAAAAAATATCTCCGCAGACCAGAGCTTAGCTGCTGGTAAAATTAATCCATTCAAGGCCAACAAAGGGCTCAAGAAGGCCCTATGTTCTTTTTTTCTTTGTGCTTTTTTGATTTTTTTCTTTGTGTTTTGTTGATTTTTCTTAGTTTTGAAGCTACGAGATCCATATTAATTTTTTTCTCCCTGACAGTCACTTCTAGCCTAATCCAATTAAAGGTCTGCACCAAGATAACTTACCCAAAACATAGCAGACAAGGTAAAAAGACTCCCATTAGATTTTTGCTCATGATAAAGGAATTACATTTTTCCCAAAGACAAATCAGCCTTATTGAAAATGTAAATCATTATTTTCTATAAAGATATAAATATCTGCAGGGCTTTTTTGAGACTTTGTTGTAACACATCTTGTTTTCACATGTACTGCGGTTAGTACAAATGAATTACGGGATGACTTACAGCATTAGATTAGCTTCTGCTTGATTGAGAATATCTTTAAAATGGAAATCGCTGTGCACTTTTAACCTCGTTACAATGCTATATTATATGTCTGATTAATATATTAAAGTGACTCATTCAACAACAGGCTGTTTGCAGACAGAAATGAAATGAATTCGACTTTATCACAACACCTTTATTAACATCGTCAAACTGAGGGCTAGAATTTGATTATGAGAAACGGATTCCAATAAATTGATATGCAACAATTCCAAAACAAGGAGGGGAGGGGAGCATTAGGTTGAAAAAAAAAAAAAGAAAAAAGGACTAAATAATTTTAATGCATTTTTGTGCATCTTCTTTCTACTCACGTTGTAAGCTGGGCATTTCCACAACTCACTGAAAAGAAAAATCTCACAACAGAATATTCAAGTAGAAAGTGCTGCTGAAGTGCTTTCTGGCTTCTAACCACGAGAACTGGATGGAGTGAGGCTCAGAGATGTCCTGCACATTTTTCAGCATCTGTCATGCAAACCCTTTTGGACCCGTCTGCCCCGAGCTACTGGTACCGTTTTGCTGGGTCAGAGCCATCCCAGCACCACCTCGCGTGGTTCCCACTGTCCTGAAGTGCCCTCCACTCCCAGTTTTTTGGGCTATCCCTTGGAGAGGAGGCGGAGGAAGGATGGCTTAAACACAAACTGCACCAGCAGTTGAGGTATCTACAGAAATACCTGCTCTGTGGAGCTCTGGAGAGCGAAGTTTATTTGTACAGTGATGCAGATCGATACGTGCAATTCAAGAGTTAATAAGCGTTAGAAAGACATAACTCAGAGCCCATCAGTCAGCCCCGAGTTATCCTCACCAACCACCAGGCTCGCTCGCCCTCTTCCAGGTCAGTGCCTAAGAGCATCATCTCTGCCACCGCTGATAGCACGGAAGAGAATTAGGTGTGAAAATTGATTAGGTTAGAAAGATACACCTGCATAAAGAATTGCTAAATTCCCCAATTGCTGACTTGCTTTTCCTTTCTTTTTTTTTTTTTTTCCCTGCTTTTTAAACAGAAATAACTCTGCCAAAGTAGCTGTAGGCTATCGGCACAGCTTTCTGCAGCCAGCCTGCTCTCGCCCCAACGAGGCTTTGAAAGAATAATGCAGTTAGCAGCAAATTCACCACCACCCCGAACCCCCCCCAAGAGCAGGCTCCGTGCCCTCGGGGGTTTATTAGTGGGGGAACACAACAGGTAGGGATGGAAAAGGCCACCGGGTCATTTTGCAGTAACCCGAAGGAGCCAAGAGGACTGCTCAGGAGCTCCACTGGCAACCAGGGTGCAGCGCCGCAGCAGACGGCTGAAAAAGCCACCTCAATCATTCGCTGTAATTTTTCCTTTTTCAGCTAAATGTATTTGTAGATGCCTCGTACCTCAAAGCCACTTTACAAGGAGATGTAAAAATGATAGAACTCCCAGCACCACACACAGGCAGAGAATGCCAAATGAAGCAAAACACTCATCGCAACCCAGCCCCTCATCCTCTCCAGCGCAAAACAAAATGCCGCTGCTCCGCCCGGGCAGCTCTGGGCGCTATTTCTGCTTTGCGAAGGGTCGCTTTTAAGTTTCTGGTTTGTTCTTGGCTCATTCATCAGCGTTGCTAATGGGAGAGCTAGTTCCACTTTTAAGGCAGCACCACTCGCGGGGGTTACTGTCACTGGAAGTAAACTCAGCACGGTTAAGATGAAGGACGGCCGTCGCATGACCCCAGATGGAGGGCTTTGTGGAAGCTGCAGGCACGGATAATGAGGCCAAAAGAGGGTTTCGCGTAAAAAGCATGGAGAGATGGATATTGGTGAGCACAAGTCTGGCGGTGCAAAGCTGCGGGTCTTCGCAATGATAAAATATCTTCAGGAAAGGAAATGGCCCAGAATACTTTTTGCTAATGAGGCATCTATGTTAATAGAGGTTGCGGAAGGCAGCAGCAATCTGGATGGCGAGCGAGGGAGCCGTGTCTGCAGGGCTGATACTTGGGGAATTTTATCTCTCTGATAAAACAAAGATGTGCAGCCAGTTTTGAGAGAGAATCCCAGACGCAGCTCCCTGATTCCCCAGTAAGCACTGAGGGCAACGGCTTATCTGGAGGGATGGTCTGGACCGAGCTAAATAAGAAAGGCAGTTCACACCACGGACGTAACTTCTCTGCAGGCTGGCCTGAAGCCAGTCAGGTCAGCCCAGAACTAAAAACCTCCTGGTTCTGCCACGCACCAGCTTGTAGCATCCTTCAGGTAAACTAAACCTGGATCTCAGTAAGGACCCTGAGCACAAGCTTGGTTTAACTCTGCAGGAGGTTCAGCTGTAAAGCACCTCTCTGACGAGGAAAGGCTGAGACCTGGGGCTGTTCAGACTGGAGAAGAGAAGCCTGAGAGGGGATCTCATCAATGCTTAGCAATATCGACGGGGCAGGTGGCAAGAGGATGGGGCCAGTCTCTTCTCAGTGGTGTCCAGTGACAGGACAAGGGGCAATGGGCATGAGCTGGAATGCAGGAAATTCCGTTTGAACACAAGGAGGAACTTCTTTCCTTTGAGGGTGGCAGAGCACTGGAACAGGCTGCCCAGAGAGGTGGTGGAGTCTCCAACTCTGGAGACATTCCAAATCTGCCTGGATGCCATCCTGTGCAACCTGCTCTAGGTGACCCTGCTCTGGCAGCGGGGTTGGACTAGATGATCTCCAGAGGTCCCTGCCAACCCCTGCTACTCTGTGATTCACCGTTCTGTGAAAGCTCAGCTGCAAATAGACCCGCAGCGAAGGGGCCATGCCCCAGCCCTCCCCGTTTGGTTCGGAGGGGCAGCTCCCCCCACCAGCACCTCTCCCACGGCTCCTGAAGCAGCAGAACCGCAAGACACCCGGAGGGAACTTTCTGACGCTGTGATCTTTGGTTCAGCCTGAAACTCAGTTTGTTTCCGCTTAAATCCAATCTACTTCAAGACTTCATATTATGTCCTTGACCATTACAATTTATTACAAAATGGGACAGTTTGAAATTTCAAAGCCCAGAGTCCAAGGAACAGACACCCCCGTACATCCCCTCCTGCAACGCGTAGTCTGCTTTGGATGACATGATCACCAGCTCTCTCTCCTCTCCTACATCCCAAAGCATCCCATGTCCAGCTGCCAAATACAGCTGTGATGGGAGGCAGAAAAAAAGAAGAGAGATGAGGAAAAAAAAAAAGAAGAGAGATGAGGGGAAAAAAAAGAAGAGAGATGAGGGGAAAAAAAAGAAGAGATGAGGAAAAAAAGAAGAGATGAGGAAAAAAAGAAGAGAGATGAGGAAAAAAGAAAATGCGGTGAAGAAAGCTGCATAACATCACAAAGCTGTGTACCGTTGTTTCCAACTGTTAAGACCGTATCCTGCACCACTACCTCTGCTAGCTCTTTGTACTAATGTCAAGGCATCTCAGAACCAAATATCTTTTTAAACGCTTGGGAGCCAGTTGCACAACAACAAATCAGCTCCTCCACAAAAACAAGGAAGAGGCCAAGGCACGGTATGTGCAAACAGGTACACAGAGCCAGTAATTAACCTGCACGAGATCTTTAGGCTTGTTCCTGACTTCAGCTCGGAAAAGATGCAAGACGTCCCGCCGTGTGCAACCTGCCTGCACCTCACTCGCGCTGTAGCCAACACATGATTTGAAGTGAGATCAAGCCAGGCTCAGTGGGCGCCGTATGATATTCCCGCCCATAAAATGCAGCAGCCTTAAAAAGCTCTTTTTAAGCTGCAGAGTAGAGGGGATGAAGTTGCCACCAGCTGAGTGATCTGCCTCTGACTCAAGTCAACGAAAAGATTCGTGTGAGCTTCAGTGCAAAGTTGGGTTGGGCATCAAACGTGCTGTCAAAGGATGCTCCCCACGCTGCCATGTGTGCGTGCAGGGACGAGGGGGCACCGTTAGCAGCTACCTTCTACTTTTAATTTAAAAAAAAAAAAAATCACTGCAAATTCCACTGAAATGGCACAACATGCCAGAGGCTAGAACACGTCCAGTTAAAAGGACAAAGAAGAGCAAAAAAGGAGAGGACAGTATAAAAGTTTACAAACAGAAGCAAAATCAAATGCTATTTTAAATTAAACCCATGTTGATATTCAATGCCACCTGCTCTGGCTTTGCACGGGCAGGTTTGAGCATCGCTGGCCATAACCACTGCTTCCACCTTGCAGCTCTGCGCAGCCCCGGATGCTCCCCAGCACAGCCCTAAACACTCGCCCCGCGTTGTCCGGACCCAGTTCGGTGATAAATGGACACAAAACCTCACCATGCCATAAGGGCAAACAGAAGGGGAGACCAGCATCCCCCTTTGCCCATGCTGGACCCCAGCAGAAAAAGGACAAGGCTGACCAAAGACCATGAAAGTGTGCTACCCATGTCCTCTAGAGGCAAAGCTCTTGTTAGCAGTGAATTAATGAAGCGTGACACCAATGGCCTCCCTCCCCAGGCCAGACAAGAGGTAAAACTTTCACTAGGCTGAGAATAACCTCTGAGCCTCACTCCCTTGGAGACGCAAGTGATGGTCAAGAGCATCCATGCCAAAGCCCCTTCCAAAAATGAGATGCAGACCCTTAATTTGCTACTGTGCATTTGAACATTAAACCAAAGATTTAAGACCAGCAGCAACATGCCAAAGTCGCTGGATCAAAATTGTTGATACCGGGTTGCAAAACTGCAGGCAGGAATAATTTTTGCCCTTATTCTTTCAGCAGCAGCCAAGCCGCCAACAACATGGGGATTTCTAGATCCAAATCAACACCTTACAGTTCAGCGCCTTGCCATATGCTTCCCCCGCTATCAGAAAATCTTTAATATCTGAAACCTCTTCAGACAAGTAATCGTAATACTCCCAAGGTATTCTCACAGGAACAGGAAGGATGCTGATACTGTCCTCGGCGATCAGGTTTATTTTCATCCGGCAGCAGGAACTGATGCTTGCTTTAACATGCTTTATCAGGCACGTTACACCGCCTGACACAAAATGGTTAACAAAAGCACAGGATAAACACACCTTGGGATAGCTAGGAGTGGGTCTGAGCTTGCTGGAAACCAAAACCTCACCCATATTTCCAGCTTTAAGTGAAAAATGGAGCTAGCTACCAGCGAGCATTAGAGAACAGCCTGAGGATTAAACTTTGCCGATAAAGAAACTGAAAATACAGAGGCTGTACATCCAGCTGACTGTCCCAAGAGTGATGCCAACAGAGAGCAGCCCACATTAAAAGTACAAAGAAACCGATCTTGGCGTCTCAAAGGGAATGACTTCTCGAACAGCGCTGTAATTTCAAAGCTTTCCTCACAAGTCTCTTGCCAGCGCTAGCACAGAAAGAAATCCATTAGCAGATAGGAAAACTCGCCGGAGCTCCCTGCCGCTGCAACCCACCAAGCAAAACAGCTTCCGCAGCAAGTCGGCAGGTGAGCCTGCTCCGAAAGCAGCTCCCGGGCAGCGTTCAGGGAAAACCATGCTGACAAATGTACTGAACCACTGCGTACGGCAACAGGTGGTGTTTTCATCCCTGGGTGCCAAAAGTCCCTTTACTTACACATTCTTGATTTTCACCCCTGGGCATCTGCTGGCACTGCAAATTTCTACACCAATTTGCAGGACAGCAATGCTTCTCTCTGTGGTGCTACAAGCAATCAAAGCCGCTGGTTAGCTTTTCAGCATCCTCGCGGCTTCCCTACCAGGATTCCCAAAAAATCAAGGGTAAATAAGGGTCCAGTTTGCCCAACTCTGTTCTTCCCTGGAACTCCCTTGGCAGCTTCCCATGGCCAGGGTAAGAGCTGGGGTCGCAGCCGGCGTTCTGCCTGCGCTGGCTGCGGTTAGCGCTCCGGCTTTGGGCTAAAACCAAACCCAGGCTGCACTGTGGCTTCGCCTCCTCAGCAGCACAGCTGGGTTAACCTAGTTAACCCAGACCTCAGCAGTCTTTTAAAGGTGTTTGCAGGGAAGCAAAACAGCAGGGATCCGCTCGCAGTGCAAGTGCACCGATAACTGCAGCCTGTTCCCACATGGCGCTGGTACCTTTCCTCTGACCTGCTCCCCTCCTCAGCACAGATGGGTGTGATCAGTTGAACAAAGGTCTGGCTACCTTCATTTTGCAATTTAATAGGATTTTCTAGAAATTCAGTCATCAGTCCTGAGTGAATTAAAATGCTTTGCTGAGCTCCCTGCTCCTTCCCTCTGCAGATAGAGCTGCACACCTCCACCGAGGCCAATGGTGTGAGGGTCAACAAGGCCAAGTGCCAGATCCTGCACTTGGGTCACAACAACCCCATGAACGCTACAGGCTGGGGGAAGAGAGGCTGAAAAGCTCCCAGCAGAAAAGGACCTGGGGGTGTTGGTCGATAGCTGGCTGAATAGGAGCCAGCAGTGTGCCCAGGTGGCCAAGAAGGCCAACAGCATCCTGGCTTGTATCAGGCTGGCTGTGGCCAGCAGGAGGAGGGCAGTGATCGTCCCTCTGTACTCAGCACTGGTGAGGCCCCACCTGGAATACTGTGTTCAGTTTTGGGCCCCTCACTACAAGAAAGACATCGAGGGGCTGGAGCGTGTCCAGAGAAGGACCACAGAGCTGGTGAGGGGTCTGGAGCACAAGTCTTCTGAGGAGCGGCTGAGGGAACTGGGGTTGTTCAGTCTGGAGAAAAGGAGGCTCAGGGGAGACCTTATCACTCTCTACAACTACCTGAAAGGAGAGTGTAAGGAGCTGGGGGTCAGTTTCTTCTCCCAAGTGACAAGCAATAGGACAAGAGGAAATGGCCTCAAGTTGCACCAGGGGAGGTTTAGATTGGGTATTAGGAAAAATTTCTTCACCAAAAGGGGTATCAAGCACTGGAACAGGCTGCCCATGGTAGTGGTGGAGTCGCCATCCCAGAGAGTATTTAAAAGCCGGGTAGACGTGGTGCTGAGGGACACGGTTTAGTGGTGGGTTTGGCAGTGTTAGGTAAACGCATGGACTCAATGATCTTAAAGGTCTTTTCCAACTAAAATGATTCTATGATTCTAAGATTCTGTGACTGCAAGAGGAGTAGCCGGGGCTGGGCAGCTCTCAGCCCACATCTCTGCATTTCTCCCTAGAGATGCAGATGCCCAGGCTGGGGCACACCTGCCTGACAAGCCTGGACTCACTGAAGTTTCTTTATATGTTTTTTGGGTAGTGGGCTGCTGGTCTTTTCCATAATGCACTTTTTCTATGAGATTTGTAAGACTGATCTTGTATTCCTTTGCAACCTGCTGTCATTAACAGATTCAGTCATGTTACAACCACATCAGCTCCACAGTATTTTCTGTGCCCAACCCTGATTACACTAACAGGTACAGGTCCTGCCAAGCAGAGTCCCACTCTGCGAGGCAGGGATTGGCGACTGCAGTTCCATGTCCAGAGAGGCACCACATGACAGCTAAAGGGCAGAAGTCCTGCCACCCCCATCCAAAGTGCTGGGAGGGGACACGCGCCCTGCTGGGCGTGCAGGACAAAGCAGCTATCGCAAGCAAAATCCACGTCCCTTTCTCTGACCACTCACACCCACAGTGCATCCTCCTCCTCACATGCAATACATGGCGACAGCCTCACCCCAAGCCACCCACCTTTCTTGATTCATGTCTCACTATGCTACCAGTTGCCTGTTGTTTCCCACTCTATTAGGGTGAGTTCAAAACCCTGATGAGTTACGGAGAGGGGGGGAAAGCATTAAGAAAAAAAATATTTACATAGATAAATTAATATCTGTGTCAAATCAACAGTCTTCAACTCCGCAACTTTTCAAAATAAATTTGCAGTGCTGGCTTAAGGCAATGAACCACAGAGGAGATCAACTCTTAGCTATGTAAGACAACCAGACCTATTGTCTCTCTTGTACTTCCAACAGCAGAGAAAGCATTAGCTTCAAGAGGTGTTGGGGTTGAATATTTTATTAAGTTTATTTGTACTGCACCTCTCCAATTGTTTTTGTTTGTGGCAGAAAGCACAAACAGACTAAAAAAATCACTCTTCCCTACACTCATGATTAAAATATCTACACGAAGTGGACCTACTAGGCACATTTTCAACCAGGGAAAAAGTAGCAAACAGGAAAATTGATAGTATATAGACATAGCCCTAGACTGAATTCTTCTTCCCTGTCCCCCATGAGACTCAGCCTCCTTGATAAAGTATTTTAATAGCATATTTTAAGCATGAAGTTTTTAAACAGACAAATTGTGGAAATAATTAAGCCCTAACACTACCACCACTGACAAATTAACTGTTAAAACAAGGCTTGGGATGGAAACTGCCTACTGCCATATTACTGAATTCACTCTTCTGCATTGCTGTTTACACACCAGGAACACCACCAGCACGTAGGCTTACATTTAAGTGCATGCCTGGAGGCGCACAGTTTCCAAAAGCAGATCAACAGTATGACTCCTCATCTTGGGGACTGCAGAGCTTCTCAGAAACCTACCTGGAAGCTCTGCAACACCTCTGGAGCTCAGTTTCACATGCGCTTTGTAGCCAGGTCTGCTGCAAGCTATAAAAGGGGTCCAGGTCCCTGTGCAAACCCCTGCACCCAGCCTAGGGGTGGGTGGTGAGGGGGACAGAGGAGCAGCCACGTGGAGGAAGGATGCTTAGTCAAGTAATGCACCCAAGGATCTGAAATACCAGGAGGAAATACTACTGCCACAGAAGTGCCACCAACGCTGTGGAAAACCAAAGAAGGCCAAAGGACAGGCAAGGGCAGTAGTGTTGTTATTCAGGCCATAATCACTATGGGCATGGAAGATAAGTTTTCCATAACTCCAGGGGATTTTAATGACAATTAAATAACCTGTCATTATCTTTAATAACATACAGGCAAATTGAACTTTGCCTACAGAAGTAGTGGTGGCCAAGGTCACCAATAAAAGAGGTCAATACGGGAAGCCAGCATGAGAGCAAAGTCGCACATTTTCAAAGACAACTCCCATGGCATTTTATACTTTGACGTAACAACAATGTCTAAAAACAATCATATTTACAGGATGACAGTAAACACAACTGCTTGCTCCCGGGTATATTCTTTGAAACTCAATATGTGCTGATAAGTTTAACAGAGGAACTTTCATTCCAGCACAGCTGAAAAAAAACCCAACAAAAAAAAAGGTATTCTGTCACTTACGGGCAGAGGTATTTACCCCAGATCCCAGACGCAGACCGGTTATCAGAGTCAGGGCACCTGCAATGCCGTAGTTAAGACTGTCAGCACTTCCATTACTGCCCTGTTCCTCTGCTAAACAGCTCATACCTTCATTTGTAAAAAAAGATGCTCTGGGTTCAGGTTTCACATAAGAGCCTTAGCTGAGGAACATCAATGGTTTAAAAATAAACTTTAAAAACCCAGTGGCCATGCTTTTAGTGACAACTGCCAGACAATTGGCTTGCTCGGCTTGGATTTTTTTCCTCTGCACTCCTATAACTCAAAAATGTCTTTAGAGCAAATAAAAGAATCACTCAAGTATTAAGTAATCAAGAGGAGTTATGTTTAAATAAGTACCTAACTATATGTGGCACTAATGAATTCAAACAGCTCTATCAAGTACGAAAGCACTGAATGGTTTTGCAATGCTCAGTGATTTTTTATTTTAAAGGAAGTCAGTTTATGTTCTGGTTTGGCAGAGGATGGGCAGATTATGGCTCTACTGCCATGGCTTGCGTTGACTTTAGTGGCACTCCATCTACTTATCCTCCCACAAACACAGTCTCTGTAGACAGATCAAGGTCTCAATATTCGATAATATAACTGACAGTCATGTTCCTTCACTGTATACATGGACATCTTCAAGAAAAAGCGCATTTTTATTGTGCCAATAAAAGAAAGATACAGGAGGACAAACACTCTTTCAGGACAGTACAGCAATGCACATGTTGTGGGTGCTTGCAAAACCTGGCACACAGCCCACAAGGGCAATGTTTCAGTTCTGCTTTAGCACCTACAAGCACGGCAGTTTTGCTCGTGCAAAACACGTTGGATGCTTTTACTCACAGCTGAGTATATCAACTGATCTTTCGAGGTGAAATCGGCTCACACTACATGTAGAAGTAAGTTTTGTTTCTTATTGCCTTGGAAATGCCAGCTGGGCTTAGGGTTGAGCTGGGTTTTCTCTCTTATATACATCGTTATCTCCTGTAACATGAATTCTCCATCTCATCTGACCTCAAGCTAAACCTACAGTTACATCTCTGCCCTTTGCTGTTTCAGAGAGTGTTGACAGGTTCTGACTGATGTGAGAAGAGCCTGCCCTGGCTCTCCGGCAGCAGAAGTTGCGCCCAGCAGAGCTGCTGCCCCCAGACCCCATCAGCTGAAACCTCCCTGGGGTCCTAGGGATACGAGAAACGCTTGGCAGCCTGCTGTAAAACACCAAAACCCAGCCCTCAGCCACAGCCTCCTCCTGGTCATAGAATCATAGAATAGTTTGGGTTGGAAGGGACCTTTAAAGGTCATCTAGTCCAACTGCCCTGCAATGAGCAGGGACATCTTCAACTAGATAAGGTTGCTCAGAGCCCCGTCCAACCTGACCTGGAATGTTTGCAGGGATAGGGCATCTACCACCTCTCTGGGCAACCTGGGCCAGTGTCTCACCACCCTCGTTGTAAAAAATTTCTTCCTTATATCTAGTTTAAATCTTCCCTCTTTTAGTTTAAAGCCATTACCTCTTGTCCTATTGCAACAGGCCCCACTAAAAAGCTTGAACCCAGGTCAACGCAACACAAGGGTAATCCAACTTACTGGAGATTTGGTCCCTAAATCCCTTCTAAGCAATGAAGAGAGCTTGCACCATGTGTGCCAAATTACCCAGGGGATGTGTAACCACCTGGGTGCCACCACGTTATTTCACAGCCTGCATATGTGCAGTGGCATGCCTCGGGCAATCACTGAGCAAAGATGGCACACAAAACAGCACAGAAGAGTGTTGCTGGCTGAATGCCACATAGCTCCAAATCCATAAGCCGATACATTTCCACGGTCCCCAAAAAAGATAAGAGTTACTTACAGTGCAAGTACTACAGTGACCTACATAAACACAGTTCTTTTGTAATCAGGAGTCAAGATTGATGGGAACAAGCAGCTAACAGGGAACCGGTGGCAGATTTTAATCATCGTTGGCTTTAAGCAAACTATAACAACATTCCTACACCTTTGCCCCCATCCCCAACTCTACCCTACCTGCATGGAGCAGCTCAATTGCGTCTCAAGAAAAATCTCCTCTGCAAAACAAGCATTATATTTCCACAGTCTGTTTGTCCTTGACTTTCAAACAGAGCAGCAGGGTTTTCTGAACAAGAAAGCCTCAGTTTCTCTGGAGGCTCAGAAATTCACAGAATGTGTTTTTAAAGAGTCAGGTCACTCCTAATAAATAAGAAGTAACCTCTTCCCTGGGATTAAATGCAGCCCAAAACAGCAATGAGTTACCAAAAGAGGGAAAGCCTGATCTTTAGTACCTCAGGATGTAGAGGATGCCACAGTACGCGCCTTCATGTGGCATCTATTTGGAGGTACATTTTAGTGATGTTAAAGGAGGCACGGGACAGCTGGAGAGTTGGACCAGCCTTTCAGAGCTACCCAAGGCAAGTAGCGTGCCCAGGGAGTACTGAAGGTGCTGGGACATCTCAGCTCTGATCTCACACCCCAGCTACAAGGCTCATGTCAGGATGCTCCAGACCCCCCTGCTCTAACCAACCTGAAAAGAGACAAAGCCCTCAACTGAAGCCCAGATCCCACAAACACCAGCTTCAGATGCAACAAAAAGTTTTTAAAAAATCAGAAAACTGGGGGGAGGGAAAGAGAGAAGAGCTGGTAGTTGGAGCATTTGGGGTTTGTCGGCTGGAGGAGAGGGGTCGGTTGGTTTCAACATGTAGAGCTCACGGTACACAACTGAGCCCTGCCGTGGCAGCGAGCTAGGGGAACTGCAGAAACAACTCACGGTTGTCGAGAGCTTTCCTTCATTCTTCTGCACGTAGACAATAGCATCCCGCACCAAGGAGAAGAGGTTCAGGAGGACATGCTCCATGTCATAGATGCCGTGCATGCCTTTGGTCAGCCCCTCCAGAGACCCGATGTACTCTCGCCAGTGCTTATCGATCTCTACAACGCCCACCAAGCATCCTTGCATCACCACGCCGCAGTAGCTGGAGCAGGGCTTGGCCAGGAGGAGCCCCTGGCAGTGCGAGCAGTACCACATCTTTAGCAGCGCTCGTCCACAGTCCTTGCTGAATTTTAAGTGGTCAGTAGTGTTTATCACCTCGATCCCCAGGTTGAGTGCCTGCAGAAAGACTCGCGTGGCCTGCAGCGACTTGGACACCTGCGTCATCATCATCTTCGGGTAGTTACCAAAGACTTTGAGGTCTCTCCTGGCTGCCCGCAGGCATTCAGTCATTTCCACAGAGGGATCAGGGAAGCCAGGATTAATCAAGTGAGAGTAAACCAAAGGGAATAAACTGTCAAAAAATTCATTTATCATGTCATTAACACTGATGTCAGAGCCCAATATGTACAGCGAGACATCAGTAAAAAGTTCTCCAACAAACTTAAGAGCTCTGGGCCCCATGCTCTGGTAGTGGGTCCTAAACATGCTGTTGGTGAAGTTTCTTGCATGCCGTACTACAATTTCAAAGGCTTCTGCAAAACAGAACAAAAGAAGAGAAGTTATTAAGAGACGATGAGCTCAGAAAGGAGGAGGATAACGTTATACCGCATTACTGCTGCAAAGCCTGGTCCCATTCTGCCCGCTTTGGGTGAAATGCCTGCTGGCAGCCGTGCCTGCTGCAACACTTATCAGCATCAGCGACTTTCAGGGGAAATGCATACATTCTTTAAACACAAGCTACATTTCAAAATGGCAAAAAACTATGATCTAGTTAACGTTTCAGCTTTTAAAGAAAATATTGATTCAAGAAAAGGGCTCGACTGCAATTTCTTTCTCTCCCCCTTTCGTATTGATTTGAAATTAACAGGAATTCTATCTCGAGACTTAATTTAAGACAAAGATAAATGTTTGACAAACTGTACGGTGTTTAAAATCAGGAAACAGTAAATGCTGACATTCCATTATGAAAAGGAAAATATTTATAGGAGCTTAATCACAAAGGATATTTGGACTCAACCCTCAGCACCCGCCCTCCACTAAGTGTCCTCAAAGCTATTTGAAAAGCCTCTACAGTGCTGTAGCCTTCCCAAATACACCAGGCTGCCTTCAGCTGCAGATTCAATGTTTCATCTGCCCTGGACATAGAATCACAGAATCACTGAGGTTGGAAGGGACCTTTAAGATCATCGAGTCCAACCATCAACCTAACATGACAAACCCACCACTAACCCATGTCCCTCAGCACCACGTCTACCCGGCTTTTAAATACCTCCAGGGATGGTGATTCCACCACTGCCCTGGGCAGCCTGTTCCAATGCTTGATACCCCTTTTGGTGAAGAAATTTTTCCTAATACCCAATCTAAACCTCCCCTGGTGCAACTTGAGGCCGTTGCCTCTTGTCCTATTGCTTGTCACTTGGGAGAAGAGACCGACCCCACCTTGCTACACCCTCCTTTCAGGTAGTTGTAGAGAGCGAGAAGGTCTCCCCTCAGCCTCCTCTTCTCCAGATTAAACAACCCCAGTTCCCTCAGCTGCTCCTCAGAAGACTTGTGCTCCAGACCCCTCACACGTGAGCTGCTCTGTGGTCCAAAGCAATGCTGAGAGCTGGTGATGCAGTGTCCACCTGTGGGTGCCCAGCCAGGACCACCCTCACACACATCAGGTTGTGCCAAACCACCTCGTGAAGCTCAAGTTTTACATGGAGACCATCGAATTGCTAGGAAAAGCCAAGGTGCATTTTCTCCCCTCCACCTTCGAAGACTTGAGGACTTTCTGCCCACACCTCTTGCATGCGGCAAGCCGGAGAGCCTCCAGCAGCAGTCACTGCACAGATATTCCCTTAATTACAGCCCTCCTCACCAGGAGGCTTCCAAAATACCCATATCCAGGTATGTAAAGACAACATACCTACACACACCCCAGTTTGCAAGTTAAAGCAATAGAAGGGGAGGCCACCAGTGCAAACTAAAGTCTTTTTCTTTGGCCAACTCTCTCTACCAGCCCGTCCCACACCCTCCAAGGTACTATTCATAAAATGCTAAAGATAACGAACAGCCTCTCAGTTCCCAGGTCACTGACACCCCATGCTGTAGCCGCTCTCAGCTGTGTCACTCTGGAAACACGCATCCTGGCTCAATTTGCATGAAAATTATTCATGTTCAATAATTAAAGGGAATGTTTAATTTTTAAAACCATAAGTGTTATTTTTCCCATTTGTTAAGGCTAGGATGCAGCCGAGCGTGGCCTGATGCCTCTCCACGGGGATTCTGTGTCAACGCTATCACAAGCAACGTCAGGCCTTGCTGCTTGCCCTGCATAACCTCTTGCATTACTCAAGAGCTTTTGAGACCGTCACATCTCCAGGACTTCCAACTCTTTCTTCCCGGGTGCACCCCAGGCAGGCGTGGGACCTGCTGCTATTTGCTGCCCCCCACACCAGCATGTGGAAAGCTATGGTGCAAGCTGCGATCAAAGCAGAAATTCCCGATATACTTTTGCCAAGAGTGTCTCCATCCCATCTGGTGCCTGCACACCTCCCGGACGTGCCACATTTGGTCCACAGCTCCCAACGCATGCACCAGGACTGCCCCAGCAAGCCCAGAGCAACCATCTGCGTTCCCAGATGACAGCAATCCTTCCTAACGCCACAGATGGAGGGATGCAGCGGTGCAAGGACACAGACCCCTCCCCCTCTCTCCATGCCTCCCTTGCCACGGCAGCAGGCAGCCCACTCCTCACACCCATACAGAATATTGCAAAGCTCTCCACGCGCAACGGCACATCCCACACACAGCAGGGTAAACGTGCAGGCTAGGGAAGGAGAGCAAGTTATGGTTGCAATGTTATTAAAAGTTTTAAAACAAAAAAAAAGTCTTTTTAAATAGGGCACATGGATTATGAAACTTCTTTTCTTTCTTTATCCTCAAGAGCACCAGAATAGCTTTTGCCTCAAAAGGCACAAAGAACTTTTTGGGCCAGTGTTTTTTTGACAGCACCAGGATTTTCATGCTGTGCCTCACCATTCGCCTTTAACCTCTTCTCTGTTAGCTCCCTTAGAAAAAGTCATCCCTCTTCCCTTTTCTTGCTCCTCTGTGCTTTGCAAGTTATCATCAGAGCCAAGAGACTCTTGGCTGATTAGAAAAATATTCCAAGCTCCTATGCAAGCCTCCTACGGCTTTCCTTCAGAAAGGAATTGAGAACAGTGGCGTATCAGAAGAGCATGCACACACAGTCCCACTGCTTTAAAGGTCATGACATGCACATAATTTTTATCATAATAACTGGCTAAGTGTCTATTTTATATGCCTTGGAGCCTTTGCATATATCAATTAGAGGAGCAACAGGGACTATAAAAGCATATGGAGCCTCCTGCCCTATCAAGAGATGCAAGAAATAATAAAACTTTGTAAAAACAAACAAACAAACAAAAAGTCTTGCACATCCAAAGTCTCTCACACTCAACTCCCCATGTAGTTGCTTATTCTGCAATACTCCTCACAAAGGGCTGGCTACAAGAATATTAAAGCCCCAGCGGCCAGCAGCCAAAGGGACCCACAGCCAGACTCCGAGCACTTCAGAGAGGAGGGATCTCTGCAGGTCAGTCCCCTGTGCTCCCACGAGCGAGCCTCGCGGGGAAACGGGGCGATGCCGCATTACAGAAGCGGCACGGGCTTCTGATCCCCCATAAAAGCCCACACCTGGATTTGCTGCTGGTAAAATCTGCCCTGCTCATAACATGGGATTATTGAAATTCCTATTGCTGGAGGACAATTGAATCTTTTTTCTTCAAATTTTTTTTTTTTATTTCGAGGATATTTTCAAAAGTTGCAATTCAAGGCAGCTGGTTTGCAGGTTTAGCTGAAGCAGAGTAAACCCCTTAACAGCGCTAATAAAGCGTAGCATCAGACTTGCACCCACCTTCCAGCAGGCAAAGGTACCACCCGGCAGAGCGGAGCTCACGTCTCAGTCTCCGTCACTGCAGCTATGCACACACCGCAGAACTCCATCATGCCACACGGTTACACATCTGCTTTTACAATATTTTCTTATGTGATTAGTAGGGGGAGGCGGGGGGAATAAAACCAAACAAACAAAACCCAAACACTAAGAAAACCACTTTTGCAGGCACTAAAATTTAAAGGGCCCTGATCCACAAGTCCAGCTTGGGCAGACGACAGCCTGAGCTGCTGCGGGCCACCACACCAGAAAGTCAGTCCTGCCCAGGTAGCTCTTAAGAACATTTTACCCGCAGGTATGTAAAGGTGCTGAACACACACACAAATTGTACTCCAAAGTCAGTTCAGTCAGCACAGGGACAAAACCCGGGAGCACTTAACCACGCACAGCACCATGGTGGTGACCCAGAGCACCGTCACCAGCAAAGCATCATACCTGGTGCACCAGTACCGTACATCTGTTGATAACCTCTGTCAAGTCCAGTTTATCAGCGCTCTCCAAGGATGCGTGAAATAGCTGAAACTCTACTCCAGACAGCAGTTATCAGGCACCAGTTGAAAAGCACGGGTTATTACTTATTTTTCCAGGAGGACTCTCGCTGAAGCACCTGGAGAGGAATTGCCGCCCGGTTCCAGCGGCCAGGAGGGAAGGACTAAGCTGCTTTCAAAGTGCTAAAGCTCCCCAGAACACAGCCCAGGGAGAGCTGCACGGCCACTACAAACTGGCAATTAAAGAAAATAAATTGCAGAAGAGCATAACAGTGCCCTAAGTGGGGATTACTGGCAGAAGGAAGTCACTGCGTTCTCAGCTCAGATAATAAAAGTCTGCTGCTTAGTAAAAATGCCAGCTTTCTCGAGAAGGTGCGTTCATTCCTGAGCCGCAGCTACTTCAAAGAGGCGACACCAGGGCCGGAGGAGCTCCGGATTAACCTGCTGGCTCCCCCAGGCTGCAGGAGGCTCCAGCCGAGTCTGAGATTTGATGGGTTTATTTAAGAGATTATGTGATGCAGTCGCCTGAACCGCAAGGAGCCACCACAAGCGACCCCAGCGAGCCATTCCTGCACGGCATTCCCCCCCAGAGAGGCGAGAGCCGAAATCCAACGGCGGCTGCGGAGCTGGGGCAGCAACAGAGACAGCATCCCCAGGTCTGAGCACAGCGGGTACAGCTTCACAAGCATCTGAAGATGTCTGGAAAGGTGCTGCTGCCAGGAACGGGGAGGTCTGTCCTCCCTCTGCCCTCCCACGCCAGCTCGCCAAAAGCCAGCACCGCAGCAGCCACGGTTGGAGCCACCTGGAGCCGCCCCCCTGCACCAGCATGGGGAGAAGGCACAAGCTGTCCCACAGAGGGGAAAGCGGGATCCACCACGGCAGTCAGACACCAGGATGTGCCACAGGATTCGTGCCTGTCCCTCCATTACCGTGCCGCTGTTGTTTTGCTGCAAATGCAACCTTCCCACAGGGACAGCCACCCTTCTCGGTGCATCCCGCAGCGCACCGTACAAGTCCTCTTTGGCAAAGGGACACCAAAGATGAAGGAGCCACAGAGTAAAACTTGCCGCGTTCGCAGCCCATCTTCCATACTGTGTCTTGTAAGGGAATAAAGCAGTGTGGAAGTGCTGGATTGTGACATCCAGTCACCCCACAGCATGTGGACACCAAGGGGTTAAAACTGCACCTACAACCTTAGTTTTACTGTTCCTTGACATCTGGGCACACAAACCATGCAACCATAAAGCTCCCTCGGAGCAGGGAAGCTCCCACCATGGCTGCTCCCACTGCCCATCAGGGCCTGAGCTCCCAACGCCCATTTGCCCCTTTGCAAAAGATTCTTTTCTTAAAAACTGGGCAATTGTCTCCTCACATTTAAAGCCTTATCTTGACCACGTAAAGATATGCCTTCACAGTGGCAGAACTGCAACGTCTTTGTTATCCCACTGCCAAGAGCTAGTAAAGACAAGGCTCAGTTTTATTTTTTGGGAGACGGCCAGACAAGTAATCCTAGGCAAGGTCACAGTGGCACCACCATGTTGCTACCTCCAGCTTCAGGGCTGTCTCCTCCCGGACTTTGTGGCAGAGAGGCGAATCCTCACAAACTATCCCAAACTGTAAAACAAACAAGAAACTGGTTTCCGTGCAGCAGAAACCTCCCTGGAGATCGACATGGATCACTGGCATCCAGCGGAATTTCTCTCTCTGCAGATGATGATTCACTCCACCTTTCCTGGGATGCTGCTGCTTGGAAGTGCCCCAGGCTGCAACGCCACATGCAGCACTTCCCTGTCCTGCTCACCAGCTCTAGGTACAAAAATGCATTTTAAACACCTTTTGGGCATGAATGTGCCCCTTCTCCCTCAATAAATCTCATCTATGGATGCAACTGCTCCAGGGCAGCAAGTGAACGATCTCCTGAAGCTCAGTAGATTTGCTGAAGTCCCTCTTTCAGGCTCCAATAGCTCCCCCTGTGTCCCTGGGTTTGCTCCCCAGATGCCTTCCCCTGAAGGTCCCTACTTGCAGGACCTGGCACCAAACTCTCTGCGCAAGGCACAGCAATAACCACAGGGGCTGGAGAGCCCCCAGCCCAGCCAGACTTCACCTGCTGAACTGCCCCGGCTCCTCCTGCTCTCTGGCACTTTCCTGCTGACAGTAAAACCTCGTTTACTACCTGTGAAATGACCTACTGATGCAAATCATAGAATGGTTTGGGTTGGAAGGGACCTTAAAGATCATCTAGGTCCAACCCCCCTGCCATGGGCAGGGACACCTCCCACTAGACCAGGGTGCTCCAAGCCCCGTCCAGCCTGGCCTTGAACACCTCCAGGGATGGGGCAGCCACAGCTTCTCTGGGCAACCTGGGCCAGGGTCTCACCACCCTCACAGTAAATATCCCCCTCCCTTCACTCCCCAGGACTCCCCTTGGGAGAGAACAAGGCACTGGGATCTCTCAGCCCACAGGAATCATTTCCATCCTGAGGAAAAACATCAATCTCCAGGCAGGGTGGTGGAAAACTCATCAAACTCATTAACTTGGTCCTACCGCAATCACTGCATCCCCTTCAGGTCCAGGGTTTCTAAACCTTTAGAAGTCCCATACACTTAAAAACCATAAATGTTCAGCCCCCCCAAAAAAAACCCCACCAATGTTGATAGGTAGGAATCCAAATGGTCAAGGAAATGCTAAAAGTTTTGGGTTTTGTAAGCTTGCCCAAATATTTTCTGACATGGCAATTGCCACGGTACAGCTAGGAAGCAGTGGAAGGAGCCGTAGGCATTCACACGTGAGTGAGCTCTAAAGGAAATACTTCTTTAATACCTCCAATGAATCAGACAACTTCAGACTGACTGTAACAGCCTTCGTTCCTGAAAGACACACAAAAGAGCTCACCGAGAGACAAACAACTGTTTGCAATAACGGCCTGGCTGCCACGGGCACTACTGGTGAGATGAATCATGAGTCATTTTTCAAACAGCAGGTAATATTTATTTACAAACTTGGAAAAGGTTTGCAATATATTGAGCAGAAAGGAAACAAAATCCAAGAGATTTTCCCCTGGCAGCAATAAGAGCAGACTCCAGATTTGTTCCGTTATGATTTACACTACACTGCAAGTTTTTAACAACATTATCTGGAGACAAAAGCTCTTCTAAGCAGCATAATTACTTTTGTCTGTGGCATTACAAAACCCATCAGATGGTGCCACTGCTGCTCTTACAGGGTTTGTTTCTCTGAGCATATTTAGGTTTAGAGCTTAGGAAATGCTTTTTTTCAGCTATGACACAGCCTTTTGGATTACTTTTATAATATTGTCACCATAAAAATTATGGACTTGAGCTCCCACGCTTATAAGATTATTCAGTTATTCTGTCTCCTAAATTTTAAGCCATCAAGGTTTGCACTTTCTTCCTTTGCTCCAACACCACCAGATCAAGAGAGGAAAGGTCTCTCTCTCTCTGTCCAACCTTTAAACGACAGGGGGCTCCTTCCAGCTCCCTGCCCACCGCTCCCACGGGAGCCAAGTTACAAGTTTCCAAAGCCAGTTCTACTCACCAGCCAAAGCCAAATCATTATGCTCTTGTCAGAAAAGTGTCTTCTCCTAATTATCTGTGCCCGTCAAAACGCCAAGCTCAAAGCCATTTATTTTTAATTGTTCAGCTTATCTAGTGCCTGAAGTTTCTAATAAAAATACTGTATGCTAGCATTTCATCATACCCACTCAAAACGCCCTGAAAACATGCTCCTGTTATATTCTAGGTAACAGGCCGACTGTTAGGCAATTAGTCACACTGTGGTTCACCCGTTTATTATTTATATCCTGCGCACAAAAACTTTGTTAATGCAGACAGCAGAGCCCACCAACGCAAGCTGCTACAAGCCCAGAAGCAAGGAGACAAGAAATGCTGGTGTCCGCAGCTCCCCACCTTCAAGCAGCCTCTCGGGGTGGTCCGTGCCCAGACCGGACCCTGCCTGGAGGGGGTTCAGTGCAGTGCTTCGTACCCCGTGCAGGGACCCGCATCTCACGATAGCGAAAGTCTGGGTTAGGGATGCTGGAAGGGACCACAGGAGTGCAGCTTTGCTTTTGAGAGCCACCAGGATGTCTTGAGAGATCCCTGGAGACCCTCAGGAGTACCTGCTTTGACGTAGGAAGCCTGCACTCTAAGTGAAATTTAAAAAAAAAAAACAAACAGAAAACCAAAAACCTCACAGAAAATACCTCTCGAGAATGACTCTGCAGTAAAGTCTCTTCTGGGGTTTCACACATGAACACGTGATTGTGGTGCTTTTCATTAAATATGGGTTGCACATCTATTGTATAATTTGTTTTCCTGAACATCAAGAAATATTCTGCTTTGTGCCATGACAGATGTGTGAATGCTTAAGAGATTCCTGAAAATTTAATAAAGACAAAGTTAAAAATGCAAACAGTCAGGGCTGGCACGAGTGGTGGATGAACATGATTCTTTATCAAAACCAAGGGAAGTGGGAAGAATAAGGGCCTGGAGAAGCAGGCTCAACCTGAGCCCTGGCAGCACAAGTAGGAAAAGTAGAGATAGAGGGATCTAAGAGGCTTCTGCAGCAAAAAAGTAGCTGGTAACCTGTCAGACCAAAGAAAGATAAACCTCTCCCCACGCACTCCGTGCCCCCATCCTGCTGCTGAAGCCCACATAAGGGTTGGGGTTCAAGTGTCCAGGCTCCTCTCCATCACTGGGCACCAGTTTAGGTATGCACCGTGCAGCAGAACTGCTGGGAAGAGGCACAGCAGAGCTCGGATGCAGGATGAGCACCCGAGGACGATGGGAAGCCTTCGGCTTGGAGAGCATCAAACTGTACCCACCATTTGTGCAGGGCGAACGCTGCTGCTCCTGCAGAAGTGATTTACTGCAAAGGAACCGGGATGGGTTTTATCCTCGCCCAACGCTCTCCGAGGCGGCTGGAAGTTTGCACTCGAGAGAGAGCGTGGAAAAAAATCACCGGCTGGCCAGGGCAGGGACTGCGGGGCTCGGAGTGGTCTCGCCCCAACCCAGCCTCGGGGGGAGGCAGCGGGGAGCGCTGGGCTGGCAGCGCCCAGGGTCAGCCAACGAGGAGTCCGCTTTCAGCCACAGGCAGAGAAATCCACACTCCAAATATTTCCTGTTTTCCTCTTTCCCTCTAAAGCGGAAAAGTTAATTAAACCAATCCCACAGAATATAAAATAAATCACTGAAAACAGCACCACCAGGCTTTGGTTATGTTACAACTATATCAATAACGCGCCCAGAACTAATGTCACATCACAGGGGAACTTTCACCTTCACCATTTATTTTTGGTTTTTATGCCAAATATCTACACTTTTTGCTTCTAGTCTCTCTTACCTCTCTCCGGTTTGCTGTGGTAGACGACAGTCTCCTTCTACAACTCTTATTTTGAGCCAGCTGCTCAGCCAGGGAGCACAGCCCGGCACAGCACAAATAGCTTCAAAAACCCTGGGAAAGGGGCATCTCTGCCCTGGGTAACTGAGCCGACAGAGATATCACAGACACGGGCACTGTACCACTGCAAAGCCACATCTGGATTTGTTTTGTTTTGTTTTTATTTTTAAACACAAAGTGCATTTCCACAAGAAAGAAAAGACAAGGAAGCCAGCATTTGGTCAATCCCTCCCAGCCCTATTTTGCTAATTGGAGACTCCAACATCCACCTAATGAGGTTATAGATATACCAAAAAAGCAGCATGTCTCTTAAAAGACAAATGACGAGCCACATTTCAAGCAGAGGGAAGTGATTCCATACATTCCCTCCCAAATTTACAAGCCAAGCATTTCTAAAGGCCAGGACATCAGTTTGTGTAGTTCCTCCATCTCTTTTAAACTAAAAGTTATAAGTGATTTCTGAAAAAAACGCATGCCTAGCAAATTCCTTTATTCATCAGAATAAATGAAAATAAAGCAAGCCGCTAGGTCAAGTTGAGCGTGCACTCAAAAATTTGAAAAACATCTTTGGAAGTGCGTGGGTCTCAGTAACTTTAGAGCAATGCAGATCTAAGAAGGGTTTTCCAGGCTCCTTTTCATTCCAGCAGGCTTTTATCAGCCTGTTAAGTCTCGAACAATGGAGAGCAGACTATTTATTTAAGAAGCAAATTCCTTCCTTTATAATCTCCCCTGGCCAAATTCTCTTTAAAGTTATCTGAACTGTCTGATGAAAAACAAATGGCAGAAGATCAGTTCTTGATCCCTATAGTAACGTGAAGGACTTGCACTTATTTAAGAGCACCTGTTGACCGTTCTTAAGTCACTCCAGCCCCTTTATTTCTGATTTCGGCTTCCTACCTGTGCTGGCAGAACTCGGGAAAGGTATTTGCTCAGTACCATACAGCAACCAACACGGCTGTAACTCTCTTCCTCTAAGGAGAGGCTGTTCCCAAGACACAGAACAGTGCCCGGGCTATCAAAAGCAATATAGTGATTTTTAAGCTGATTTTGTCTCAAGACTCCTCAGAGAAGGACAGGGGTTTCCACCACGGAAAGAAGACTGTGCATCATCTCAGTAGCACAAGTGCCACCAGCCCCTCCAACGGTCCCTGGCAGCATCCAACTCGCTGTGCGCACGCAGAATATTTTAGCGGCATCTTGCTCGACACGGTAGCCAAACCCCCAACCGTCCAAGATGACATGGGGACACACGGAACATCATACCCACACCAGCACCACTACAACAGGGCTCAGCACATCCCAGACACACAAACCCCAGACAGCATCTCCACCCATAAAATAAAGGACCTACCCACGGCCCCAGTTTCCAGACTTCACACTTTCCAAAAACTGGGCTCACTTTTTTCCTTCCTTCCTTCCTCTGTGGTACCTTGAGCAGAGCTCCCAAAAACACTGGACGTTTTGGGTATTGGGTTTTTCATTTGTTTGTTCTTTTGGGGGGGGGGGGGGTTGGGGG
>VFFE01006951.1:172575-227708 GCA_008921705.1 Burhinus oedicnemus | reverse complement strand
GGGGGGTTTTTTTGGTTGGTGGTTTGGGTTTTTTTTGGGGGGGGGAGGTTGTGGGATTGGGTTTTTGTGTTTGGTGGGAGGTTTTCGTTGTTTGGGGTTGTTGTTTGGGGTTTGGTGTGGGTTTTCTTTGGTTGGTTGGGTTTGGTTTTGTTTTTTAAGTTGATGCATGGGCAGGTCCCAGCCCAGGGAAGAAGCAGAAAGTCCTGGTGGCACCAGTTGAGCCCACAGCTGGGCCGTCCCCAGCACCTCACATGGTTCCTGCATCCCCTTTGCCCTGGCTCAAAGCCCCATTTTGATTAAAAGTCATTTTAAAAGGAAGAAGTTTTATCATCTCCTTACTCCCCCCTGTAAGAGCGAGGCAGCCGTTGTAACAGGAGCACAAGATGATAATTTGGCTTTCGGGAGCAAGGCTCACAACCGCTGCTGCCAGAAATCGATCCAAGGCTCCACTGCCTGCTCCAGACGGGCTTTCCTTCGAGAACATGAATAATCCTCTGCAAAGTAATGGCACTATTCATCTCTCAAAAGTTCTTCGCAGGCTTAAATCCCTTGCTGAAGAGGGGGGGGCCACATGTTTAGCCACGTTCCCAGTAAATTAAAATTCAGCTTGCTCTTTTTCGAAAGAGAAACACAGAGAGTATCGATCGATAAATTTACCAAAAGTTTTACGGCAGCTGGTTTTCTCAGTAACAGAGCAACCACTGCTCAGACAGGGTTTAACGCATAATCTCCAGATCAATACAACTTTTGATTTATAAATAATGATAACAAAAGGAGCAAGGACAAATATGCTTGGGAAAAAATAAACACTTTCTCCGAAGGATACTTTCAGCGTAATCTTCTCAAAATAAAGATCATGTATTTCAAAGGCTGCGTGTGGAAACCAACGAAGTTGGAAGATTCATCTTCATCATTACAATGTTCCAACCCGTCTATTCTGCCACTCTCAGCGCCTAAGTACGTGACTCTCTTGGTGGAATTTGCTGAGTTATTAGCTTCTCATAACTCCAGAATCCTTTTTTCCAATGAAAAGTTACCACCCAGAGACACCTCCCTTCTGAACATTTCTACACAAGGTATTTCCTTACTGCAAATGTTATGGTTATTATGGAGCCTTTCCTAGGTGTGACAAACCCGGGTCAGAGGGGATTATAAATCCTATCACCTGACAATTTTTTCAATTACTGTGCATGTTAAAATGATGCTACCACAAATAGGTTGCAAGAGATATGCTGGAAAATCTATTAACTTACCGTAAATCTATTTAAGTTGGGAATTCACGCCTTGCAGAATTTTACCATTAGTCCTGAGAATTAGTTTATTGCCAGGCAGGAAGGGCAGAGCCCATGAGGGTCATTTCAAAGATGTACTGCACCGTGGCCTGTCTAAAAAGGCCCCGATCCAGGTATTTAGTATGTTAGTGAGTCTTTGAGTAAGTGCTTGCATGCTTCCCTCTGCAGAGATACTCCGCTGAACAAGAAAAGGCATCACCTTTTTCTAAACCTTCACGTTGCTTCTCCTCCCTTCCACAGTCTCCTCTTGCAGTGGGAGCGCTGACATATTTGAGAGGTTACAGCAATGTATCTACAATTATTCAGTTGCTTTGGGAATCAGCGCCGGACTTTGTTATATCCATGGGGAAAAATCAGGGGGGAAAGAGCTCAGGTTGAAATACAGAGATTTCTGGTCCAAAGACAAAACACCTTCCCTAACCCAAGCCCACCGCTGTTCCTGCCAGGAAGAATATTTTTCCCTTGAAAAGCTATTCTTTGTTGACTTCTTGTCAGGAATCAAAAATTTCATTTCCTGTGAGGTCTGCACTTAACCGACTGGCTCAGGCACGTCAGAGATGGATCCTTCTTGATAACGGAGTAATGGGAGTTTTTACAGCCTCTAGAGACAGCAAGAAGAGCCAGCCCATTTTCTGCTATCTGAATTGATCATTTGCTGTTTGTCCTCTGAAGGCATCAGCGAAGGAGAGCATCCACCACAGCTCAGCCACTGCACAGCCTCCCACACAAGCAACAGGAAAGGGACGGAGGCGAAAAGGACAGGAATTAAACACCGGCAGCCCAGACTTACGCCTCTGTTCTCACTGCATCTCTGGAAATCCAAAGGACTTCACTATTTTGATCTGACCTACAGGGTAGTAAAAAGCTCAGATCTGGGTCCAGACCTCCTTCACCCAAGTAGCAGCTGAGTTTAAGAAGCATGCAGCACCATGGCATGGAGGAGAGCCTTGGAAAGAGAGAAGGGGAGACCTGTACGCCTGTGTCTGGCGCCAGGAACAAATTTGGCTCTCAACATGGATGAGGAGGGGCGAGCATCCTCTTTGCAGACAGCATCCCATTTTTATACCAAAGTACATCTTCCTGTTTGAAGTAAACAGCATTCTTCTACACAGGCCCTCGCTTTTCTTCAAAGTTTTCAGCTTTTCATACAAGACCCAAGGACCTTCCTAAAGTTGTCCCACAACAGCCTCCCCCCAGAGCCGGGATATAAAGGGTGAAGCACCAGGGCAGCGTTGCCCTGGCTGATGGGCAGTCCGCGCCCCTTCCTCTGTGGGTGCCCTGAGCCCCTTTTAGTGCAACCCGCACCCTCTGGCCATCAGCTAACGGAGGGACCTTTGCAGGCAGGGAAAGAGCTGGGGCCAGCAGAGGAGCAAAGATGCTCTGCGACATCCCTGCACTCACAGGAGCCTTCCTGGCAAACACACTCAACCACGGGCGCATTGCAATGCTGTGGCTGCCCTCCCCATGTGGCTTTCCCATCACAAACCACTTCACTGACTCCCTTCATCTTCAGGGCAGGTGGGGAACAAAAGCGAGAGCACCACCGGCGCAGAGAGGGGCTGCTCAGCACGGCGCTTGCCGTGGGCTCATGGGGGTCGAGTCAAAGGCAGAGGGAAAATGCTGCCCGCAAGCAGACGGGACGGACTTGCTCTATTGCAAAGGCAAACGCTTCTCCCCACACATGGTCCATTCACTGTGACAGACTTCAGAAAAGCTCCTCCTGACTTCCAGAAGCAGCAGCTCAAAGCAGGTCCACGCAGACACAGACCCAGCCTTCCTCTAAAGCGTACGAAGTCGGGCACAAAGCACTCCTTTCATTTCTTCCCTCGCACGCAGCAGCCTGCTCTGCTATTGCTAAATCGGAGGCTGCGCTGCGAACCTCCCCCCTCCTCTTTCTGCTACCAATTTGATGGCATTTTACATGCCCAGGAAACCTAAACTGCAATAAACCCACAGTGAGAAAACCAAAGCTGGCGATGGAAAAAGCAGTTCCTGCCCAGGGTGGCTGAGGGGGGAGCAGGTTAAAAGCCGTCTGGAGCAAGAGCCATTAAAATTTGCAAACATGCAGCTCTCTGCTAGCTCCCCTCAGACACCAAGCCCCCCTTCAGCCCAGACAAAGAGCCCATGGACGCCAGGGCTGCAGAATCTCCTCATAAACACTTCCATTTTAAGCCCGTTTAACTGGAAAAAGGTCAAGACCAGTAACAGCACAACATGTGTTATCGGTTAAACAAAGTTAGCAGCTATCAGTTAAACAAAGACCACTTAGACCCAAACCAAATCAAAGATCCTCTGTATTTCAGGCACCCAGATGAATCTCTAATATCCTACTAAGCCTCTATGTTTTATGTGCAGTCTCCATGAAGTCTGCATTGGGGTTTTTTTTTAATTGCACATGAATGAATTAACCATTCAGGTAACTAGACTGCAACTGAAAACAAATGGGTAACAATACAAAAAGCTAGAAGTGTCATCTACATCGCCGCCGCCCAGAGCATCTGCTGTGTTTCTGATTTCCCATCATCAAGTACTATCTAAATTATAGCCCAATTTGCATATACAGCCAAATAGACTATTTTTCTCCCCCGAAAGCTCAAATAGAGATACCTATTAAATAGGTCTTTAGTGAGAAAGCTTGCTCTTTGCATGGTGAATGTTTTCATACTGTGTCATCTCAGGTATGTAAATACAGTCAGAACTCAAATTGGAGTGTTCCCTACTCCACTACGTGATACTTGCAGAAAAGTTTCACCTTTGAAAAAGGCTGAATCTATTCCCAGCTGCTGGAATTGCTCTCACATCTTGCACAATCTGTTGTTTTCCTGAAGCCCCAGCTTTGGACAGGAGCGGATTACATAGAGACCTCAGTTTACAATTAAAAACCAAAACAATCCAGCCCTCGCCACTGTGGGAAAAAACTTGAAAATGTGACCTGTGGCGCTGGAAGACAAGAAAAGCAAATTAAGGAAAACCTCACAATGTATCGTTTTTCAAACTTACCAGTTTTAATGCCGATCACATTGTTCTTCAGGCTTTAATCACAATTTCGTAATGCCCTAAGGTTATGGGAACTGAAAACCACATGCTTCCACACAAATGAGACAGCAAAACATTTTGCAAATTCATCTTTCCTATGAAGACATTCATGTTTCATCCTAATCTTTGCCACCCCACTAAAACAAAAATTTACCAGAGTCTCCCAAAGACTTACTAGATTAAGCTATGGACGAAGTGCCACAAAAAACTTGGCTTTTTTTTTTTTAAAAAAAACAACAGAATATTGGGGTAACCCTACCCTGATTTGGTGGAGTCCCAGCCTTTACCTTTCAAAATTAACAAAACATACCAGATTTAAAACACGGGGCTCTCACTCTTCCCTGTTTCCCAGGCTGACACACAATTTATCCCCCAGACCTAACAAGCCGCACATAAGGAGAAGATGCAATTTCAAACAGCCCCAAACCACATGTGATTCCTCCCAGATGCTGCACTGGGAATTCGGACGGGTTTTCCCCGCAGGCTGCATAGTGCCGGAGCCGGGAGGGCAAAGCCCCGATGCCCTCCATGATGCCCACCCTCCCCAACACCGGGATGTGGCTGTCCCTCCCTGAAACAGCCAAATTTCAGTGTTCGCCTCCAGAGCTAGGAAAGGAAAATTAAGCAGAAAAAGCTCATTTCCTTTGCTCCTGAATGAATTATTAGCTACATTTCCTGGCCTAAACAAAGCGTTTCTGCTGGCCTAAGCAGCATGAAAGCGATGGAAACTGGACAGGAAAAAAAGGAGAGTTAGCAAGTGGCAAGTTCATGTTTCACAATGCCAGTATATTAGCTTGCACGCAGCAGGAAAAAAAAAGGCGGGGGGGGGGGAATAATTGCAGGAAACATTAAGAGCTCTTCTCTGAGCTTTGCTACTTCACATTTTCTGCTGTCAAATCTGAAGTTAAAGCTGAAAATCCCTCATGTGTGCACAGTTATTCCAACACCACCAAGCTGTTACACTACTTTGTGATGCCCATGCAAACACGCCGAGCAGGGAGGCGTAGCTGCACCCGTAAGCAGAGCGAGCCCAGGCCTCGTGTGGAATATATATTATAGCAATTCCGGTTTGTACCTCAAAAATCAAAATAATTGATTTCATAAAGAGATGGGTCAGTCACACTCACTGTAGAAGGTGGCCATTTCTAAAGGCACTTTGACATGGATTTGACTGCACACACTCCTCCTCCTCCAACACCCATACAAGGCAAAAAGACTCTGGTTTAAAAAACCAGCCACGCAAAGCCCCAGCTGCTGTGGAGGTGATTTGCAGCAGCCACCTCAAGCCACATACAAAGTGGTCCCAGCCTGGATGGGGAGCGCATCCCCACTGGCACCTGCATCCTCACCGGCAGCCCAGCAGAAGAAGCCCTGCTGCGGTGGCTCCTGCAGCACCGTCCTCTGCCAGAGACCTCCAATGGCCACCACCAACTAGGGAAAGGCTTGTTTCGCTGAAGGACTTGAGGTCTGTCTTTGTGCTGAGGCTGGATGGCAAAGACTGAAAGTATTTGCAAGTTTATGTAATTTTCGGTGCTTTTCTAAAACCATGTAAACAAAGAGAGCATCACTTCCATTTCCTCGCTGGCTTTTGTGAAAGGGGACTGGGATTCCCCACAGCTGGTTTCTTAGCACGTGCATCTGCTCTCAAAGGTTTTCTCTCCATGGAGAAAGTGGACTAAACAGTAACACCAACTAGATGGTAGGAAAAAAACAAACAAGCAGATGCTAAACTGCTTCTCACCCCTCGCATTCCTGTGCAAACCCACTCCTCCAACACTCCACTCTTCTTGCAGCCCAGGCCTGAAATTTTAAAACCCTGTCTGCAGAGAGAATTAGGCTGGATTTATTGCAAACGCCTCCTCTGGACACTTGTAAAGCAATCTGAGAACACCTAATGGATTTAGGATTTAGCTAAATTGGTGCAACACAATAAAAAGATTAAGAGCATAGTCAATCACAGGCGATTGAGTTAGAGCATCCTTAAAGAGCTACCAGCCATCAGTAAAGTCCAAGAGGAACAACTAAGCAGGGAAAAAGGGGAGCAGAAATGCAGGGCAGAGGTTGGGTCTCTACGGAGCTGCAGGGGGCAGGTGGCATCGCAGGGACGCAGAGCTGCCCTCGCCATCCTGCTGGCCGGCACGCAACTGATGCAGCCCCTGTGAATGCTGAGGAGACTGTTTCCCACACACGTACCACCACCACCAGCATCTGCCTGCACCAGCTAAGGAGTGCTCTCTCCATCTTTAATGCAGGAAGCCTTCAGCACCGTGAAGTGTTTGGTCCAAGCTCATCTGTACGGGAAAGAAAACTCACCACATTCTTCTACCACTGGTAATTTAGTTTTGGAAAATGTATTCAAAGAGAATAAACACATTTAAAATAGCACATTGCTGGATGCACATCCATTCCCACAGGTGACCATGCGAATAAATACCTTCAGGATCCAGCCAAGACCTTGTAGGATCATCTCAAAGCCTTGCTTGACCTCACTGTACGGTGAAAACACTACATGGGGCTAAGTCCAAGAGTTTCACATGCACTGAACACGCACGGTCTTTCTGAAGGTAGATTTTTTCTGCCTTTCACTGTGTATTTCCATGTGCTTCCCAGAGTCCTCTTCCCCTCCAGCTCCACTTCGGCGCACTTTGCCAGGGGAGTGGATTACACACCAGCCTCTCTGCCTGCTGGCATCTCTCCTCCAGCTGGGCAGAGACAGGGTCCAGGGAGGTCTTTGGGCAGTAGAAAGTGATTCAACTCAGGGAAGTTACAGCACCAAATTCCATCAGCACTTAGACAGCTCGGCACCACCTTGCACCTTCCAGCCTGATTTCCAAGAATAGGCCCATGAACAGGTTTGTCATAAACTGGTCTTTTTTGCAGTCCAGGAAAAAAAACGCGCACCATATTCTGCTTTCACATTCATGGAGGCTCTACACAAGAGCAGAGCCAGCCTCTTCTTAGCAACCTATCAATCACGCTCCTTCCTGCACCATTTCTTTCCAAGCAAACAGAAACACTAATAACCTTCCTCCTCCCGATACACTGGAAGTGCACATCTTTAGCTCAAAGAAGTCCTATACTATTTCTATTAGTCCTTACCAATATATAAGCTATTTTCATTTCAGAAGAAGCCATCCATATTCCTTGGTTTCAGAATAATTATTTTTCAAACAAGTTGCAATGAAAGGTTTTCCCCTCATACAGCTCCAGTTCCACATGCAAACAAAAGTATCCAAATATTTTGGTTATTGGACTTACATAATAACAGCCTAGCTTATTGCTTCATTTTGTATCAAACTTCGTGAGGCTTCCAGGCATTTACACCGCCAGCAGTCCTTCCCTTACTGTAAAATCTTTTTTATTGACAATTCAATCATGTCAGGTTTGGAACAGTAGACGCACTGATTTGATCAGCTATCATTGGATTTACAATATATAAATGACAGCACCCTATCTGGCCTGCGTTGCAAGCAGCTGCCTTTTATCGATTTATATTCTACTAGCAAGGAAGAAAAATTGCAGCACAATGTAGTGGTATAGTCTCAGATCAATACCAATTTTTTTCTTAATGACACGAAGGCCAAGATAAGGACAGCATAAGTCAAAGCCAGACAGATCAAATTTGCCCGATATCCCTTTCAATTACTGAGGTACATACACAGGGATATGTAACGTTAAAGCTGAGGGGAACATTATCAAAATGCTTTAAAATTACAACAGGCTTACAAGGTTGCCTGACGTCCCCACTGGCTCTGGGAATTGTGATGGAGAGCCCACGGCTGCCCAGTTTCATCGGCCACCGCGCTGCTTTGCCAGCCCTTGATGCCTGCAGCTCTCCAGGGAGCGTGCCAGATCAACTCTGCTGCCACGAGGCCAGGGACACTGGTTTGGTGCTAACAAAGTCCAGGTTGGACGGGGCTTTGAGCAACCTGGTCTAGTGGGAGGTGTCCCTGCCCATGGCAGGGGGGTTGGAACTAGATGATCTTCAAGGTCCCTTCCAACCCAAACCATTCTGTGATTCTATGAAGTCAGCAACAGTCGTTACTGATATTTGCTCCACGGCCACAGCTTTGGTGGCATCCAACGCGCCAGGCTGCTGGCACAGGGTCCCTGGTGTGCTGGGTACCGCTGAAGCATCACTGATGCAAATAAAAGGATGGGGCAAAAAAAGCAGCAAATAGCATTTGAGTATTCCTCCTAGCTCTTCTCTTCAGGTTTAACTTTTCTCCTCCAATGACCTGGGGGCAGCGATGATGGTGCACAGTGCCTCCTTCCCAGCCCTCAGCAAATGATGCACCTACCCCCAGGCAGCATCCCAAGGTATGACCAAGGAGGAGGGAATGCAGGTATGCACTTGTTCAGATCCTGCCCCTCACTCTGTACCAACCAGCCTGACCCCACATCACCTACGGGACTGCATGTTTAGCCCGGCAGCAAGAGAAACCCCTCTGGTGATGTGCTCCTCTTCCCAACACGCTGCACAGCGCAGGCAGGCACCACATGGCTCAGGCACCCTTCCAGCCGCTGCATGTGTTTAAAAGTCATGCAGATGTGGTGCTTAGAAACATGGTTTAGTGGCAGACCTGGTAGAGTAGGGTCAATGGTTGGACTAGATGATCTTAAAGGTCTTTTCCAACCTAAATGATTCTGTGGTTCTATGAAGCACCGGCATGGACTTTGGGCTCTTTGAGATAATGCGTCACTCTTTCAAGGTCCAACCCATCAATAATAGAAAACTCCTAATTATTCCAGTAGTGCCAACACTTCATAAATTCAGTCGTTGCTTAATAAGAAGTTATGACCAAGCCCTTTCTTCATTAACTCTTCTGCGAGACACAGGAACAGAAACTTCCCAGCCTAAACCCTCCACGCTTAGGCAGCTTAAACTCCCATTCTTAATTGGCAGCTGGAAAGCAGGGCTGTCATGATTTACACCCCTTCCGTACTCCAAGTTTTGATAATTACAAGTTCCGCGTGGCTTGTGATTAATCTATTTGCACCATATGAATTACAAACCCAAACACATTTGGAAATGAAAATCCACACACTAGCTCAAGTACAGGCAACGTGACAGTGAAATGGGTGACGAAGTACAAATCGGCCCAAGGCTGCAGTCAAAATGACAGTGCCTGAGATCATCCCTGAAATATAGTTTGGGAGATTTAGAAAAAAAAAGTAAAACTTTTAAAAAAAAGGCAGTTTAAAGTTTTCTCCCTCCCTACTCTTTTCTGGAGGCAGAAAAGGGCAAAAGCACTTAGATAATTATTAATTTATATGACCTTGATGTGTATGCATTCCTCATCTCTTTAAAATGCATTTAGAGCAGCTGGTGTAAAAGTACCATTTAACCAAGGTGGGTGCACACGCACACAGTTAACAAGACAACACATTTTTAAAAAGCTAAATGGGAAGGAAATCAAAGGACTCTCGCTGATTATTCCTATAGAATTAAATGCCACTCTCTCCGAACCGGTGCAGTGGTTTGGGCATTGTGAGCTTGCACGCAGTGCTGCCCACTGCAGGAAGACAGGACCAGCTTCTGGCCACAGAGCCCAGAGGTGACCAGCCCTGGGACACCTGGGTGACACAGACAGGATCCCCGGAGAGGGAGAGGGGACTGCTCACTGTGCCAACAGCCGATACAGCAGGGTGCCCTCGGGCACGAAGGACTTGGTGGTCCCACTGCGTGACATCCCCACCCAAGCACAGGCAGGACAGGGCAACCCTGGCAGGTCCCAGCTCAACATGGCCATCGCCGTTCCAGTCCTTGTCCCGTTTCACATGTCACGGTGTCCAAGACTAAGATTTCCAAAGACAAATGGGAAACGGGGACTGGCTTCAGCAGGCACCGACAGCCCTCCCCGAAAACCCCAGAAATACAGGGATCAGCCACATCCCTAAGTTCACTACCTCGGGCAGCTGCGATCCAGCCTTGGTGCTCACTATCAGCCCACCCACAGATTACAGACCTCCATTTCCAACTTCTTTTTCAGAGAACAATTTCACTATAACATATGTAGCATTTGGGCTAATGCTGGGGTTTTTTCCTCCCCTTCGTTTCAAGATCATGATGGTCCATTCTATAAATCAGGGTGTCCTTTTAGCGCAGTTACTCAGAAAAAAATGCCATGCAGCAGGGAAACTTTTTGTTTGATCGTGGTCATGTTCCAACAGCGTCTGGAAAAATGTAACTTCCACTCTGAAAAAACAAACAGTGATTTTTAATTGCCTAAAAGGACAAGACAATTTCCAATTCTGTTGAGAGATTACTTCTTTGGAATAAATATTTATTGATACCTATATCCCACCTACTTAGTCATTTACTTTTTTAAAAATATGCACATTTTAAAATGGGTTTACTTTTTCTCCATCATAAAAAATGCAGGCTACATTTCTCATTCATGAGGGTTTCATTTTTAATCTGCCATCTCAGACAGGTTTGGTCTGCATTCATGGCGAGGACAGGCATGAGAAAAATAAAACTTTGAGAAGAAAGACTGGAAAAAAAAAAAAAAAAAAAAAAAAAAAAGAAACAAACTCTAAGTCTCCCCACTGTGTTTGCCTCAGAGAATCCCACAAGTCCTTGTGGCAGCAGATGCAATTTGATGTTGTACCGGGTCCTTGAATCTCATTGTTCCCAGAGCCCATTAACTTGACATTTAGAAATACTGTTTTTGAAAGCCATTTGAACATTACGAAGTTCCTGGCTATTTCTAATCTGCAGAGTGGCAACAGAAACGAGGGTGGTAATTTCTCCCCACTCTGTGAGGGGAGTCAACCTCAAATAAAAGTTTTCCCTGGAAAATGGCAAAACATATCCCGGGAATGCAGCAGCAGAGACATATGGCGAGTCCTGCGGCCACTCTCCGTTCATCGACCGGCACGGTGTGAAGCCTGTGCCGGGGAAGACGGCTCTTTCCTGGGTGTTGGGGGGCACTTCGCACACAGACCACACTGTCCTGCGCTCCCCTGTTCCCCAACGTGTTCCCAACAAACCCATTTGCAGCTGCGAGCTCTGCCAGGGGGCAGAAGAACTGAGCGTCCACGCACCAGCGAGCCCAGGAGCTCCAGCCACCATCTGCCCAGACAAGGAAGGAGCTTACCCCAGCCCAGGGCCATGCAAGGGTTTAGTGACGTGCTTCAGCCCATTATTTTTAAAGGATTTATCCAGGATTTGTCCCAGCTTCTGGAACCGCCGCCCCAAACAACTCCAAAAGGAGTTAAGCCCCATTTACTAGATGCAAGCCAGCAGTGGAGCATCGGCTCTGCCAGCTGAGGGCAAACGATGCCACCCTCAGAAGGCTGCGGAAGCCTCCGCTTGTGGGCAGAGTGGTTAATTCCCACGGGGCTGCACTGCAGGAAGGGTTGATGGTTTATTAAAAGCTTTCATGTGATTTCTGGATTCTTCCTTTCCTCCCCAGGCACCTCCACGCCAAAGTATTACAGATAAAAATTACAGCTAAAACAATTTATTAACTAATAAAACAGCATTAAAACAACTAATAGCGTTTTGCAAGAATCCCGGCTGCCTGACGATAATAAAAAAAATAACAAAAAAAAAATCCCCAAGCATGGAAGGTTGCAAAACAATACCACAAAGTGCAAGTTGGGACAGTCACGTGGGACAGAGCCAAGTTTTGGATACGTCCTCAGTCTCCTCCCCAGCGAAGGGCATCAGCCGATTAAACTCTGAGCCCAATTCCTAACCTGCACAGCCACTACATTGATCGTGGGGCATCTGCGGCTGCCAGCTCTAGGGCAGGAGACACCAGAAACTATCCCTCAGGCAGGAAGATCTGCTTGATCCTTCCCGGTTACATCCTTTTCCCCTCCACACTCTGCTTCCCCCTCGCTGGTAGGGGAAACAGCCACTTGAACCATGCCCAAGATCACGCCACCTTCCAGCCCTTCCCTGCCCCTTGCTGTTTCTGCACCCAAGGGCTCAGTTCAGAAGTGACACAGAAGACTGTGCCATGGGGAATAGAAAAGCAGCATATCTTTTATGCTTTGGTAAAAAAAGGAGGAAAAAAACCCCCAAACCTCTGGCTCCTGTGTTGCCACAGGTCTGAGGCATCATTCACCCAGCTTGCTTCAACTGCATCGTTGTCAGGACTTCCTGAACGGGATGGCGAACCTAAAACTGCAGATCTATCACATTTAAGAATAAATGTTTTGCAGCCTTGCAGGGATGCCAGGGTGATTTTTATCACCAACACCAAAGACTGCCCAGGGCTAATAAGCTGCTAAGAGAAATGCTGGCAACTTGCCTCGGCAGGAATCTCTTCCTCATCTCTCCGCAAAGAGCTCATGGATCAAATGGCAGCCCAGCAGTGCTGGACGCAGAGGTCTAATACCCTTCTGGCTGCAAATCAGGTCTCCCTACTCAGCACTGAACGGCTGTAGGGATGTGGCAGCCATCCCAGCTCAAGGGACAGGGGCTGTCCCTGAAGCCCTCCACCCCGCAGCTGCGCTCTGCCCCTGCAGCCGGTAGGAGGACAACAGAAATAGGGCACAAGAGCAGAGCAGCCCACGGGGGGCTTGAGCCCACACCAAAGGCTGAGCAGAGCGGGATAAAAGCAGCAAGCCAGCAATCGTTAGCCAGTTATTGTTCTCAATGGGGCAATATATTTTAAAATTTTTTTTAAAAGCAATTTCTGAGCTCTATTGCTTGGAAGACGCCCAAGGAGATACTGAACAAACTGAATTAACAATCCTGAATTAAGGCTCCTGTAGTTCTTGCTTGAGGGTCATGAAGAGACGTGTACTCTGGAGCACATCTGTCCCTCTGCGGAACCCACACTCTGAACCCAGCCCTGGGACACCTTCAGGTTAGCAAAGGTCCAGGAAGAACAACCGCCAAGGTGGGTCAAGATGTCTTCAACAAAACGATGAGGACAAAAGAAGAGGAAGAGAGCAATGCATATGGCTGGGTACAGGGCAGAGGAAAGACAAGAGAAAGACCAGCAGCAGGAGCTCCATGCTTTCACTCATCCTCTGCCTCTTCCAGGAAATTGGAAATAATCCCACAGCCACCTTCATCTGTGATGCTGCGCCATGCTACTTACAGCACTGTGACCTGTAATTGCAACTGATAATTGTCTTTGAGCAGGAGGGGTACTAGGAACTTTTATACAAGGGTTATTAATTTCTGGCTTGTAGTCCCGACTGACAAGGGAACCCAAAAAGCCTCGCAAAGCAACAAGCACACGCTCTGCTGAGTCCAGCCGGCTGTGCCTGGGGAAAGGGGACTTTCTTCCCTTTGCACCCTTTGCAGAACAAGGCATAAACAGCCTTTACTCCTGTCCACACACGCCACGCTGCTCACAGTTTAATAGCGTAATTCTTAATTCAGGCACATGCACGAAGAGTGAAACAGATACTGTGTGCATAAAAGTGGTATTTACTTATGGAGATCATTTTTGCAGCTGATGGACTAGAACTGTTCCCAGTGTGTGCTCTAATGCTATACTACCAACAGAGCAGGCATTTTCCTTCTTTTCCTATATTTCCTCTAAATCCCAAACAGATGGGTTTACTGGACAGTTAGTCACCCGAATCTGCCCCATTAGAAGCAACAGGAACCATAATCCAGCCCAAAAATCCACCTCGTCCTTTACAAGGCTTCTTTCAACACTGCCGATAATGACAGGCAAGCGATGCAAGACAGGATAGCTGTCCCAGACATCCACGGCAAAGAATTATTCATCAAGAAAATGTGTTTTCTTCACTTAAAAAAAAAACCAAAACACAAAAACAAACCATGCACAAAACAGGAGTACTGCTCGCTCGGTCCAATAAACCCCATGTGCTGAGTTACATCAATACCTGCAAGTTCCCACTGACGGATCCTCTCCAAGCTATTTCCACACTTCAGATTTGTTTTCCTATTAGGAAACAAAGGATTTCGGGCTAGAGCAGAAGTTTGGCTGCCAGCATTGCCTCCGTGTTCTGCATTATCAGATACAGACACATTTGTTCTTACTGAGCTTAATGACGAACAGACTAGCTGCAATTGCCAATACCCCATCAACTGCTCTTCGCTGTGCGCGAACACCCCAAGCCACCCTCCAAAGGAACATGCTAATATCTGTCACTCAGCCGAGAAGAAAGCAGATCTAAAAATGTTATTAAGGACGAACAACCCTGGCTCTTTGGAGGGCAGGGAGGGGGGGCTGAAGTTGATGACTGACAAACAGCCGGCTACATAAATGCGTCGAACTTATCAAGATGAAATGTGTAATTGCACACACATGATGCCACATATGGGGCATTCCAGCGCAGCCAGCCATCTGCAAGAAGAGAATAGTTTAATTTCACTCAGAAAAAGGGCGGGGGAGGGGGGGCATTTTATCATTTCCCCTCTCTAATTCTGCTTTCTTGCATTGATTTTTTACTAACAGTTCCAAAACAGACGACACGTGCTTTGCTTTGAAAAGCTTTCTTCCTCTTATACTACTGAAGTTTTTTAAAAGGGTGTCCTGGTTTGAGTGACACAGGACTAATTTCATTCCTAATGCTTGGGAAAACTGCCCTGTTAGAAGACTCCAGTGTCTGAATTTGTGAAAATATTGACTTTAGAGCCAGCTATGGTGTGCGGGTTTCAAGGTCTCAGTGTTTTCCAGCTCGTCAGGTGCGGGGATGAGGAGAAGCGAGACCCGGGCACTTGCCCCAAGCTGGCCAACAGGGTTATTTCATACCATGAACAGCACATTCAATAGAAATTAGAAAGTTGGCTGAGGAGTTCTCTCTCTCCCCCTTGATGGCTGCAATCCTGAGAACTCCTTGCCCCGGTGCCGGAGCCCTGAGCCCTTCCCTTCCTCCCGAAGCCGTAGCGCTCGCAGCGTCCCACATTTGCTGTCCCCTGCTGAGAGTGCAGGGCTTGCTACGGATAGAATGGGCTGAGTATAATCCTTGTGTAGTTTATATTGGTATTGGAATCAGTATTGGTTCTTTAGTGTTATTAGTGTTAATTATTTAGTCTTATTCTATTAAATCTGTTTATATTTCAGTCCCTGCGTTTCTTTGTTTTCTTCCCAATTCCCCCTTCCCAATTGGGAAGGGGTCATCCGGTGAGAGAATAATTGTCTAAACGACAATAAATTGTTGTGGGTTTCTCAAACTGTAACAAAGGGGAGCTGTGATTTCAGACCAGCGCAGCCCATAACCACCGAGCCGCACAGGGCGCTAGGCAGAAGTTGTGAAACACAGAATAAGCAACAACCTTTGGACAAATATTCTATTTCAAGCCCGTGATTAGTGGGGCAGGTTCTCCCTTCTCAATAGTTATTATTCAAACAAGCCCAAGACAGACAATTCCATGATGCAAAAAAATAAAGTGGAGGAAGAGGAGGATGCTGATTTAGCTGACATGTGGCTCACGGTCTGGCATGCAACAGCTGCCCTGCGCCATGAAGAGCTGCAGCCCAAATTAGAGGCTACATTCTGCTCTTCCACCAGCCACAGGAATGTCAGCCCAAGTGGTATTTTGGGGTATAAATCCAGGCAAAGTTCAATGCAAGCTTCCCAAGGATTATTCCACTTTAAAGTAACTTTCCCCTCTTAGACTTTCTACCCTGGCCAAACTCAATGCTCCCAAGAGATCCAATTCCATTTCATACCCGCTAGTCAAAAAAAATATCAGACAGACTTGAGCAAAACTGCTGTAATTAAGCAGCCTTCTCAGGAAGCATGACTTTGCTAGCACAAGCAGCAAAGCCAGTGCCTGCAGTGCCCGTTAAAATAAGTAATGGCTATCCAAAGAGAAAATGCTGCCCAGGACTGCCGATTCCTTCCCCCACCTCCCCCAGCCCCATGGTCCCTGGCAGGCTGTGCTATGGGGAATATTTGAGTATTTTTTTAAATTCTTTTATGTGGTACCTCGGTTAAAACATAACCACAGCAAGTCCCTTCAGCACGTGAAGCGCAAGCATCTGTCGAAGCGACAGCAGAAGCAGCATAATCCCCTTTGGTCTGGATAAACACAGTTATAAAAGCGTGTGCCTCCCGGCCACTGCCGGCTCCAACAGGCAAGCACCGAGCCAGAGCCTGTAGCCAGCAATGCCACCATGCTCCCCAGGAGCTGAGAGCACTGGAAGGGACATATCTGGCCACCCCCTCCACTCTCCAATGCCATCACAGCCCACAGCACAAGGGAATTTGGCCAAGGGGCTCAGCAAGCTACGATGGAGAGGCAGGGAAGAGTCGCTTGCGTTGGGCTCCTCCTCGGAGCAGAGCATCCCCACCGGGGCGCCCCGAGCCCCCTCACCAACAGCAAGGTGGGTGCAGCAGCAAAGGTCCAAGCAAGGCGAGTTGAAGCCTCGCTCAGCGGTGACAAGATCACTGCAAATGGAGAAGGAGGGGGGCAAAGCGGCTTGGAGAAGAGCTGGGTTTGGGATGGACGGGCACATTGTTCTGCAGCAGAGGGCTTGCGATCACCAAAGGCTGCGCTTGCTGTGCACCCAGCCAAAGCAGTAAAAAAAAAAAAAGAAAAAAAAGAAAAAAGAAAAGGCATTAGGCTAAAAAAATCAAGACCATTTAATAAAAACAAGGCAGACCCGTTTCGTTTGTCTCCTGACATCTTAGACTGTAAGGCAAGACTGGGTTGGGTCCTCGAGCCTCTCCCTGCAGCTACCCAGGCTAAGGTTTTGTTTGGGGGAAAAAAACCAACCAGCTCACATGCCTCTTCATTAATTGTATAAAACGGAAAGCAAGGACTTTCTTTTAACAGCATACTAAGTGTTGCAGGAAAGCTACCACTGCTGTTAACCAATAAGCTCTCAAGTGTCCAAAAGGAATTAAATGATCTTTTTAACAGCTAAATTCGCAACAGCACCTGACTTCATAAACGGTTCACTAATTTCAGGAGAAACGCTCCAACTTCTGTGCCACTGCAGGCTGGAAAAAAGCTTCAGCACTGTTAGGAGGCCAGTTGGGACTTGGTATGCAATCTGCATTTTAAGCCATGGGAATGACGAGCTTTGCGAAACCCTGACCTTGACAGCCGTTGTGCATTCATAAAGGATTTTATCTCAATGTCATTTAACACTCTGTAATTATTGTGGCATTCAACAGCACCCAACTAGTTGCCATGTTTATTTGCAGCCCACAGTAGTCAGAGAACATAAAATGTATTTTATTTTTTTAATCCTTCAAAACTGATAAAGAGCAACCACACCTCCATCTACCTGCAAACCAGGATAAAAGAGGGGGAGGGGGGATGGGAATATCAGCAACCAAAACCTCAAACCACCAAAAAGAGGTGTTACATTATTAATAGAACTTCTTTCGTACACTTGTCTACATCCCTTAACTTAAAAGCCTCTCTTTTCATTGAAGAAAATCATAACAAAAACTCACAATCTTGTGTAGCCAACTCACTCTGGTGTGTCAAATTGCCACTGAAAATATAGCGCCCAGGTCTCTACGCGATGACGATCAATGTGATCTTCTTGTGCCTCCCCGCAATTCTCTGCGGTTGACTCCTTTCGCCATACAAAAAACACACGGAAAGCCCCAAGTGCTGACTGCAGCCACAATAGCAGGGCGAGGAGACACACTGAACAACAGCGAGCACCACAGATTTTTGGGAGCTCGGAGCCACGCCTTTGGGCGGCCACCACTCCCTCCATCCAGCACCAAGCAATTGTTTCACATAATTAAGTTTAAGTGATATTTATGGGTGGGCATTTTGGGAGTAACCTCCTCGAGCCCACCGGAGCCTGGTGGGAGAGCTGCTTGGGCACAATGCCCTAGGATCATACACAGGGCTGTGTGCTGGCTTGCTGGTCCTCACTATGGGCCACCCAGGGTCTCACCCGAGGGCAGATAAGGGGACATCTGCTTGAACAAATGGATGGACTGGACAAGCTTTACTTCTACCATACCACTTCCTTTCCCCCACAAGATGCCTATATACTTTTACCATATTTCTTGCAATACAACCGAATCATAGAATGGTTTAGGTTGGAAGGGACCTTAAAGATCATCTAGTTCCAACCCCCCTGCCATGGGCAGGGACACCTCCCACTAGACCTGGTTGCTCAAAGCTGGAATAAGACAAATCAAGTTGCTGTTGGCTTCTTTGTCAGTTTTCCCCAGCAAAACACAACTATGCATGAAATAAAATTAATTGCACGGATTCTGTGCTGTGCCAGGAGGCAACCACAAATCCAGGTTTCTCTCCTGGCTGTGATGAAAGCCTGTCTGGTGAGAGGCCAAGACAGTCCCACAGACCCACAGTCGTTCCACAACAGCCGACCAGGGGCTGTGAGCAGAAATAAGCTGCGAAGCATTTGAGTCTGAGATCAAGACAAGTAGCAGTATTGGCAAGTTGGGTGGTTTTTAAGTTACCTTTATCCATACTGCACTGAAAAGTGAGACAAATATGAACACTAATATATTTTGATCATGAATTAAACAGAAGAGGGAAGAGAAATGTGCTTTTCAGAAGGGAATGCTACAGCAAAGTAAATAATGAGTCACATAGCCAGAAACGGGCTTAGATCAAAAAGAGGTTTACAAACTCGACAGTTCAGTGCCGATAAGTGTAGAGTAATGACGACTTTGATGAGTCTTTATCACACATGCCTCTGTGTCAACGACTGCAAGAAATGACAAACACAAGAAGAGGGCTCCACTGACACTTGTGTACATCATTAATAAAGAATGAGAAATTGAAAACACAAACATCCCAATGCTGAGAACAAGCAGGAGGAGGCTGCATTTGAGGAAACTCTGGGCAGTCCTAAGGTAGGAAAATGCACTCCACAAAGCAGACAACACTTGAAACGTTTATGCGTCACCCTGAATATCATTAGAGTCATGCACATTCAAGGCATTGCTTGCTGGAGGATGGTGTCAGAGGCAGAAATTCATCACATTTACTGATGTCAGCATGAAGCTCAATATTTCAGAGTGATGTGCAGTTGGACATCACTACACCCCGTGAGCCCTATATACCCTAAATCATTTTTCTTAAGTCATGCATTTTGTACATGGCATCTGGTAATCATTTCAAGCTGGTTCTATTGGTTTAACTGGTGCCCCCTGTAAACTTACTCACCCAAGTTAATTCAGTAAGTTGAACAGAAAAATTCACGCACGTGAACGGCACCAGTTAAATCGATAGCAAATTGCCTCTTCATAGAAACCCTGCAGCTCTGTGCATGGATCAGAATTCAGGGAGAAGACATCTTTGAAAACAGCAACATGCCAAGGTAGGAAAACAGCAACACTAATAAAGAGAGAGACCGTGATAGGGGAGAGGGAGCCAAACGCAGGAGGCACCCACTGCACGAAGCAAAGCTCAGCAGAAGGGGAGAAGCCAGCCTGGGGCTTACGGAGGTGTGCTGGGGCAGCCCACCAAGCAGCATAGGCAACCTGGAAACTGCAACCCCTGCCCCAAGAAGGCAGCGGGACCAGATGAGCTCCAGACATCCTTTCCAGCTTAAATTATTCAGTGAGCAGACTGGAGAGGTCATACCCAGACAGGAGGCTTCTCAGGGGCAGGTTTTATTTTTTTTCCTCTTATGCCTCTGTTTAATGCCCAGTGAGAATCAGAGGACTCGGTAATTCCATACTGCTCCAGCAATTCAGCACACTGAATTTCTTGCACTGTCTCCCACGCTTCACATTGTATATTCACCGTATGAATTTTTTACGGCCTCTCCCACCACTGAATCACAAAGCCCAGCCCAGGCTGGGCCAGTTTGAATCACAGTTTTTATTTGTATGCGCAACTATCGAAAAGAGATCTGCCGAGGCACAGCCACTCCTGAGACCAGGCAAAGCCCTCCTCCTCCTCCTCTTCCTCCCTCTGCACTGGTATGTCCCTGCTCAGCATCCCACTGCTTTCAACACCGTTCAGTTTTCTGTGCTTTAAAAATTCCCAAAAGACACCACGCACAGGTGCCTGGACAGCAAATTCATGCCAAGCGACAATCAGGTGGTCTTAGTTTCACAGCTCCTTCAGAAGCAGACCCAGCAAGGGGTCCGCAGATTAAAATCCACAGCTCTAGACAGAACGAACCCCAGGGACATCTCTGCAGACCCACCACTGTGTCCACGTGAACCGAGGGACACAGGAAACCTCAGAAAAAGGCAGCAAGGTTCACACGTTCCCACGGGAGGAGATCCCGAAGCAGGGTGGGAGCACGCTGGGGATGCTGCTGGTGAAAGGTGCCTGGCTTGCAGGCAGCACAGCGTGCACAGCATCCCAGAGTCCCGGCGGGCAAACAGGGCTGGCTCCAAGCACAGCCCAAAACCCGTGGGCCATTACCCCATACAATAAAACTGCCATTCTCGGTTAACAGCATTTAAAGGAGGAAAGAAAGCAGCCTCAGCATAAAACAGGATTAGCTGATTTTTTACAAATCATCTTCTCCCTGGTCTTATTGCTTAATGAACAGCAGACACCAGAACTGCCAAGGAGGGAGGTTGTAAGAGACATCAGCACTTACAGGAGGCTATCACTCCACCACCGAGGAGCTGAGGTGCAGCACGGCAGCCCAGGCTGTCCTGGGACAGTCCCATTTAACACTCCCTCCTCTGCTGGAAGAGGGAATTCTCCCCCAAGCCTGAATACTGCCTCGCTAGGGAGGTTAAAAAAAAAAACAAACAAGCTCTCAAATTTATAGAAGACTAGAATTCAAGATCACCTTGACAAATTGGAGAGATGATTCAATTAGCTCAGCCGAGAGCCCAGGGATGTCCTTCACCAGGAGAGCAGGAGCCACATGGACCAACAAACACCAGGATGGGCAGGAGCACAGCAGACAAAGCACCCGAGGCTGTTCATAGGGCTAGAACACGCAGACACATGTGGCGATGCTGAGGGCCATATGTAGGACAGGAGAAAATTGTTCTGCTCTGCATTGTCCAAGGGCGAAATATTAACCGAAACCAAATCCACTCTGTTGTGCCAGATGTTAAGGAAGATGCAAGGGCTGGTTTAGGAAACAAACCATAGGGTTCACACCAGACTCCAGTGTGGCTAAAGTAAAGCTGGTTTGAAGTCTATTGATAGTGTTCACCCCATCCTTTGTACAGCTTTCCATCAAGACGCAGTTTTAAACAAAGTTAAAGAGGTGCCCCTTTGCCCCAGATCAGCAACATGTGCTTTTTCCTTCTTTAAGCAACTCATCCCTAGCAGCTTTGTTTTTAATAGCCATTAGGAGGAGAGGGGGGGGGAAAAAAAAAAAAAAAAAAAAAAGAGACACATTAACACTTCTCAAGTCTCACTCCTGGAACCAAAAGCTACATGATGGGTCTCGCGGTGTAAGGGGATGGAGAATACACAGGCTAGCAACTCCGAAGTGTCACTTCTGAGACCAGACTATCCCACCAGCCAAAAAAAAAATTCAGTATCTATTCACAGACCAGCCTGTGAGCATGTCAACCATAAGTAGAGTCCTACAAGAAGTAATTCCAATATTTAAGTTAACACAAGACACATGATGCAAAAGCAAAAGACAGTTTAAGTGAAAAAGTTGATTCCTGCTGCCTCTCTGCCTTCCTCTCCTCCCTGGAAAAGCAGAGCAAGGAGCAGACTGTGCTTCCACCTCCCAGGAACTGCCAGCACAATGTTTAACAGTTGTATTCACTGACTGGTGTGCGGTAGCGTGTGACACCTGGGGCCAAGATGCTCATCCATCAGCCCAACTGTTGCCAGGCAGCCCCCCGGGACCACGTCATTCAGTGCAAGGGAGTCACTGGAGCATCCTGGCTGTGTTCCTGGATATCACTCCTCTTGCAAAACAAGGCAGAAATGTCAAGATGCAAAAATCCACCTCGATACAGTCAACACCTTGGGGTCTCCGAAAGAAAAGCTTGTTATTAGGAAGCCGTCACGTGAGCCATGACAATGCAATGTTTGCACTCGCTGTATATGCTGGAGGTTGCTTCTGGGATTCTTTTTTCCTCGTAGGACAGGAGAAAAAGAAAAAAAAATAAATTTGGAGCTAAATTCTATATAGCTTCTCCAAACACAAACGGCTCACCCACACTGCTGGGTGATCCGAGCCAAGGAACCAGTCCTGGTCCTTCTGCTAGATGCTGCAGGCTGGCTTGCACACAGACCCCAGAGCAAGTGCCCCCTCTGTTCCCTGCCTCCAGGAACCATCTCATCCACTTCAGACCAGGGATGGGGAACAAACGAAGATATGGAGTGTGAACTGGGGTACCACCAGCCTTATACAACCAAAAAAAAAAAAAAAAGTCAAACCACCAGCATAGGAGCACCCACAGCTGCATTTCATGGGAGGGAAACCCACCAAAACCCAGTAGCGAGTGAGTAAGATGAGCACCAAAGAGAGCATCCCAAAGCCCAGCAAAGTCAGCTACTGTGTTAAACTCTCACATTTAGAAATACTATGCAATTTATTACATTGCAACCATCCCCCCTGCCCCCATAGCCACAAGGAGGAGGCCAGGCATGCTCTGCCTCATTGGTTTTAGTGTCTTTCTGGTGGAAAATGTTGTTACATGAAAGTCTGGGGGTGGTTTTGAGTGCGATGCCAGTAGCTGTCTAAAGTAGTTTTTACTTGTCATACAAATTTTATCTAAACAGCAGCAGGCTATCATTTACCAGAGACATACACCCCTGGAGATCCACAACGCCCCAGTACATGGTATGGTAAAGCGGTACCTGTTCTCTGAGCTACCGTGTGCTCTCACTTACAAACATTAACATCTTGGCTACAACTCATCTGTCTGCCTTACTGCCCAGCTCCACCGGACAAACAAAACAATGACCTCATGTTATGATAATTTAATCAATATTTCATGCAAGTCAGATAAGAGTTTAGATGGTCTGTCTGTATGCAAGTTTGAAATATAAAGCAAAGTTCCTCTTAGCACGCAGTCTGGCACCAGCAAGCCATTTCATAGGAAGGGAATTTTCAGTAAATTGCACGTTTAATTTCCATGTTATGGGAAGTGGTTTCCCTTAGTTCTTCCAGCAGTCACCTCCTGCTATTAATGACCACAAGCAAGGCAGTGACCCTTATAACGTCTGATTTCACAGCAAATATTTTAATTTCTGAAGGTGAAGTGTGAGACGTACTCTCCTACAACACTTATCTTTATGGCTCTCTTAATTCTTTAGAATTTATAGTCTCCACTAAAAGCACACAGAACATAATTGAAATAGATTTTCCAAGATATATCTGGATTATTTTAACCTACCTTTCCTTGTTAGCCATTTATATTATCTTATTCTAACACAGGAAAAAAGTATTTTCACATTAAGAGCTTCACCAGCAGCTTTTTAAACCTAAAAAAAAAAAAATTAATGGCTTTAAAAAAAAAAAAAAACCATTGGTCCTGGCAGCAAGGATTTTCAAGAAATCAGGACTTGAGGGAGGGTGTTACAGCCCCAACATTTTCCCATTCCATCCAAATGGATCAGTCTCTCAAATAAAGGCATTAACACTTCCTTGAAATTATGTCTCAAAACAAAATGTGCAATTTTAGAGACCCTAGAAAGGTACAAACATGACATTGCAATGAGAGTCTCCAGCGCATGGAGAACGACTGTGGTCGGAGTCAGCCCTGAGAACAGGACAATGGCATTTTCCAAAAATCTTTCTGCTTCTAGGACCCCCGCCGTGCCCTCGGAGAGACTGCCACACCTCCAAGTTTGAGAGCCAAAGGGGACAAGTGCCCAGCAGAAACAACGGAGGTGAATTTAGGCTTGCTGTTAGGTGGAAGGGGGACCAGAAAGCCCCTCCAGATCCCTCCATCCTAACACGTTGCATCTGTTAGCCAGGGAGACACAGCATCATCAAGACTGGCTTTGCAGCCTGATGAACTTCTCTGTTTTTCATCGTTGTTATATGTGGGTTTTTTCCTCCAGAAAAAAAAAAAAAATATTGAGACAAAAAGAACAGTTTGAAGAATGAATGCTTTTTTCCAGTGTGATCACTGCAGCAATAGGCACATATGGGAACTCAATGAGAGCTCAGTTCTGATTTATGTTTGATATTTCATTTAATTGAATTTTCCAAGAAAACTGTTTTCATTATTGAGAAATGGACCTCCCATCATGCAAAGAAGGGGGAGCAATCAAATGCTTAAACTCTGCCTCATTTAGCAGTGACACTTTTGGAATGAACAATAGCTTCATACATAAATTTGCTTGTTTGGCTGCCACAGATATGAATTGTCAGGGCATTTTAGAACAAAAGAAATGATATGTCAAAGCGAATCTATAGTTTAGCTAATCAAAATGCCATGTTTTAAATATTCAGGTTGTTTTACACCAAAAGAAGGCATTTATCAGAAAGCATGTAAATTGACAGAAATCCAAGATGTAAGTGGAACACAGACAAAATGAGGATTTTCAAGTATATACAAGAAATTTATTTCCCTATGCACTTTATCAACCACCACCACCTCCCCCCAAAAAAACAAACAATACATCAAAAAGCATATGCTCTGACCCTCTTAAGCAACAAAAACATTAGAGCCACCTAAAGCATTTTAGCTAACAAAGCTGGCTCAGCATTTTGCATCGCTCGGAATGACAGAGTTGGAACCAGCCCTTGCAAGACCAGCCAAGCTTCTTCCCAGTCTTTCCACTAAGTTTTATCCAGGTACTGGTTTTCAGCTTCCAGAGCTCCGAGCAGTGTTGCTGATAGGGAATGGAAATGTTGGGTACATCTGCAAAGCTCTAACTTATTTTCTGTGGGCAGCGTGGGGCAGGGGAATGAGAGGGGATGTGTTTGGTCTCTCTAACATATCTATATATACATACACACACACACACACTCTTTACCTGTAAGCAGGTAAAGGCATATAGATACCTTCAAGGATACTGCAGCAGCAGCTTACTTAGCTATGAAAAAAAGATATAATAAAGGCGTTGGGCACAAAAATGTTCATTTTATGAGCAGGACTTCTGCTGCTTGCAGCCAGCCTCCTTGCACCCCCTTAGCAGAGATTTCACCCAGCCCTGCTCCCCCCAGACCTCTCCGCTCCTGCCAGCCTGCGCTGGGGGTCCAGTGAAACTTGTCAGAGCGACAAACCTTATTACGCAGGCACAACAGCTCACCCTGCTTAGCTGCTCACAGCACAATGCCCGCTTGTGGAAGCTTAACATTATCTCCTAAAAGTTAAGCCCCGTTTGTTTATCAGCTATTGCCAGAATAGCGACTAGGTTGCAAAGAAAACACTCCAAAGGCAGGTTTTTACAGCAGTCAGTCTCTCTCCTGCTTCTCCGTGCTTGGGGGGGGTGGGGGTGTTTAAGTCCGTTGCCAGAGTTTCGTCTTTGCAATACAAACGTGTTTTCAGAGCGCATAAAATCCCACCAAGGATGTCGGTCCAGTTGTGAATCTCACCCCTGCTTATGTTCTGCAGCCTACAAACCTGCAGATAAGCTTCCCGGGAAAACATCAGCTCTCTTCTAGTCTGCCACAGCACGGAAAGCTGCTACATCCTAGAGGCACAAAGAAAAAAGCCACGAAAGGTCATACCCAGACTTTTGAAGAATTTGAGGAGCTGGGCTTCACAGTCCATTAACGAGCTGGGAACCCAACAGATTAACCAGAGTTCAAGAAAGCGCAGCTGGGGCCCATCTCCACAGAGAAAGGAGCAGCATTAACTCGCTGCAGCCTCGTTTGCCGTAAGGAAAGCATGCCATGCCTTCAGATATCACCATTATCACAACGTTCTTCCGCATCTGCCACTTTTAGTCCATTTTTTCAGCAGGTCCCAAATGGTCCCCCCCACCAGGCTCCCGACTGACTCTTTATCCCGCATGAAAAAAAAAAGTACGAAAATAATTCAGTTTACTGAAGTCCCTTCATAAGACAGATTTCGGCATACCCACCCAGGATTTTGCTCCACAGCAGGTATAGCAGCGGTTGTGGGAGGAGGGTGTTTGCACAGAGTGCAGTCCCCAGCCTGGGGACCGCTGGATGCGCAAGAAAAGCTGCGGAACAAAGCTTCAGCAGCGACAGCAGCTGCCTACAGAAGAGATGCTTTTTGTCAGAATAAAAGACCGGGGTGTTTTCTATGAGAGGCTTGGGCTTTAGGGTCACTGTGTTCTCGATTCAGCAACAATAATTTATGGTAGTCTAGAGTCACAGGCAGCAGAGTGACTTCGTCACCAGAAATGTCTTGCCAACTCTGCAAAAGAGCGCGCACGCGGGCGCGCTGTAGGATCGACGTGCCCATCACCATACAAATGCTGAGCTCGAGAGACTGAACTCCGGTTGCATTGCTAGTAAAGTGGCTGGATTTGGTAAACATTTAAGCTCAAGACTTAAAGCAGCACCACCAAAAAAAAAACAAACAAACAAAAAAAAAAAAACCAAACCATAGATATATAGATATTGCTACATTTAGTGCTGCTAGGCTGCGATGTCAATCAGATTTGAAAATAAATGGTACTAGCAGCTATGTGTACGAGTGTCTCATTTCTCCAGTTCCCCAAGAAGCTGGCCTTTAGCAATCTGGCAAACCCAGCAATTCCAAATGACTAAACACTTTTTGATCCCTTCAAGTGGCAGCTAAAAAGCAGCATCTAACACTTTGGGGCTTTACTTTGGATATAACTGCAAGAAAAACCATTCATAAGATCTTTAACCGCAGCTATGAAGCAAAGAACCTTTTAAATGTTTCTTCTCCGCCATTTGAATAACCAACATTTTGAGAAGAAAACCTACAGCCTCTCTGGTGAGCGCTCAGGTAGACGGCATGCCTGCTCGGGAGATAGCTTTTGTTTTCTCTACGTTGAGGAAAGGCAGAAGACCAAGAAAAGCTCCATTCTCTGCGACCGGAGCTCTCCTGCCCCCAACCCAAACTGCCTGGTTTTCTGGCATCCACACTGGGCACCTCTGCCTGCAGCAGCATCCATGCAAACGGAGCAACGAGCACTGGCTTCGTGGGGATGCAAAACAGGACTTCGCTCCTCCCGTAAAACACCGGTTTCAAGCGCTCACCATGTATATATTGCAGCAGTTCTTCACTTGCACTGGATGCACAGCAAGAAGGGCGCCACCTCCACATGCATTTCACTGGGGTTCTTCATCTCCCGCTTTAAATGACTTAAAGTTCTCTGTTACTGGGAACTATACCTTTTTTTTTTTCCATTCTGAACCTCTCTCCCGTAGAAGTAGTTAAGTAACAAAGACACTGTTGTAAGTGACTGTATAGATATGATACAGGCACACTTCCTAAGGCTGGACTGGGGTTTGGACGAAAGATTGCCGTCTCCTAAAACAGTGAAGCAATGCTACATTTGGAAATATTATTAGACTATTTAGTTCTTTATTAGTAGAGCCATTGAGATTTATAGCCTACAGAAAAGGGTTGTTCAATCAGCAAGGAACAACTGGAGTGAAAAAGCATTAATGTTACCACTGAGACAATTATGGTAACATGATCACAATTCCTATGCATCTTTAATTTTTGCCAACACAACAGATTCTCTATTACACGGATCCCTGTTTCATTAAGATAATATGATTTGTAATAATCATGAGACGGGTGAAACAGAATCCAGTCTCTTAACATTTGAGCATTGCTTTCCCTCGGGGGATATCCGTACACAAAATGGGGTTTCCAGCAAAGTGCTTGTAATCTCAGAAGCCAGTGCACCTATTAAACACTTAGTGGGGCTCCAGCAGAAAGACAATACCAGAGACAACAGTCTCAAGAGGGATAAAAGTCTCAGTCCCGCTCTCAGGAGCAGAATGCTGGTTTAGTTCCATTTAACATCTTATCTACCTGGAAATCCAAACAGGCAAGAAAACGTCATCACCCTCCGAGGAAAAGAGAAGGGATTCTCTGATCCCACACGGCTCTGGCAACACAGTCTTGGGCAGGTGACCAGTTTGTCATGGGGAAACCCATTCCCTGGGGCCAGTTCTCCCACCATGTGTCTCTGCTCCAAGGGTGATGCTTTCCTAGGACAGTCTTAAAATGCAGACCAAAAGGGATGGGAATGCCTTGATCCGAGAAACCGATCTGAACTACTTCTCCAAAGTTTTGTGGGTTTTTTTTTTCCTCCTTCTCTTTTTTAGTGTAAGGAGGAGGAAGAGGGAAGCAGGCACCAAGAAAACAAACTGTTTTAACTAGAATAAAAAAAAAAAGGAAGATGAAGGAGATTTCTATTAATGCAAAGAAGTCTAACTGCACTGTAATCATTACTTTACTGAAAGATCCAATCCTATGAAGACACTGGTTATCTCCATTCATTTCCTAATAAAAGGTTATCCAAGGACTACAGAAGAGCTGGTCACAGACCCTAGTCCTACCACTGCATAGAGTTTTTGACAAACTTCAAAACTTGTAAGATTCTTCACTTAATACTTCACTGGGTTGTAGAAGGGGCCCAGTCTTGTCAGGAGAGGCACCAGTTGCAGCAGAGAGAGGGATGCTTGTATTGTGCCCGGTCCCAGCGACAGTGCAAGGGTGCAGGGCACACAGTAAGGCTGAACTTCAGAGCAATATTAAACAAAAACAAAAACAAAAAACTCCCTTTCAGGATCAGTGTTGAACTCTGGATGGAGATACTCACAGAGAGCAGAGGAAAAAAAAAATAATCTCAAAGCACAATTAGCTCATTATGCTTAGGACTTCAGAGGGAACCTACTGTTCACGAGGGAAGCGGCAGCTTTGCCAACCCCCGCACGTGCCAGCAGACCCCCTGCTGCAGCACCCCCTCAACGAATACAGCCCTGTCCCAGGCCTCTTCAGGTCCCCTCTTTGACAGCCAGGTTTTTGGCACGTGCAGACATCTAACACGCCGCTGTTCTTGTACAAAGCCACGTGCTCCCCTTAAAACTCATGCCAACGTCCTGGGCACCTGCTTTGGCTCTCAAAGGAAATGACAGTCAAAGGGACGGCGTTCCCATACAACCCCCTGACTGCGGAGGTATCGTATCGTTCACACCCGCTCCCAGAGGGTATCACGCAATAAAGCACGAAGAAGGGAAAGTGAGATGTGTGCACAAAGCTCAGTCCTTCCCGCCAAAACCCTCCCTTGGACGCCTTGTGGAAAAACCCCAGCTCTGTTCATCAGCCAGATACTCAGGCGAGGGCAGCCCTGTAGACCTCCTCGCTCATGTTAGCCGGAATACGACAGCTTGGGTTTATGAAAAACAGAGGCTGTGACATTTGGGGTTTTGCTGAAACAGATGTTTTTAGCTAACAGGCATTTTTCTGTCCAGCTCTCAAATTGATTTTTTTTTTTTTTTTTTTGCTGGATTCTCTACAGAGTGCCACTGTTGCTGTGTTACACACTGAAATTATTTACAAAGGCATCAAAATTAACTCTGGGTAGGACTTTGGCAAGCAGGGGAGGGAGGCTGAAGGAAAGCAATTCTACGTGCCGAGGAGATGCTGTCTCCTTTCACTGCAATCGAAGAAAGAGCAACTGGAGGACCCACTCTGAAGTCGAGTAAGATGAATGGCAACCACAGTAAGGGCCATAAAAACACCAATAAAAAGTAAGTTGCCATAAGGGAAATACCCAGCTCAACATCTCCTCAGCAAGGTAAGCACAATAAACTCCCTCCTAACATGGACATCAGTTTATTTTTTCAGGTGCAACCCAAACACAAAACAAGGGAGAGATGCAGGAGAAGCAGCACCCAAATTAAATTCCATCTGCTATGTAAATAATCTTGCTTGTTGATGGAATTAGTCACATGATTTACATCAACATAATCTGACCTTAAACAATGAAATTAAGAGCCAAAAGCCGGTGCTCCCCCTTCCCCGGGGGCTGCAGCAGTTTCTCTGCAAAACCCCTTCTCAGGCTCTCAGAGCAGTGATTCCTTCTGCGCCCGTCTTGGCACCTGTCGGAGACCGTGTTTTATTTGACTGCACCAACGCAAAGAGGTTCTTAAATATTCTCGAATTAAAACGATTGCAAAACATGAAAGTGCTTATAAGGCATTTCCACCTTCTCCTAGCCTGGCAAGCGAGTGGCTGATTTACAAGCCAGCCGTCAATACAGAACAATCCATTACCTCATTTCACAGGAAAGCAAAAAAGCACTGCCAAAAAAAAAGCAAATAGCCGGAGACTGCCCCAAACTTTCCACCGCTGCAAAGCGGCAACCAGCATGTCCCCACAGCTGACGCCCGGCCTTTCCTCTGACCGTCTGCAACCGTGCACTTACTTGTGTCAATAAAGCAGGGTCCCACAGGCTCCCGGCACCCTTAACGTCAAAGGAAAGATAACCCTTGCAGTTAATGTTTACCCAGGCCAGCACACCGTTACAACTCTCAAAGGAAGACTCTGGCTTGGAAGCGTGAAATGTTAATGCCTGCGGAGGGTGGATGGCAAGCTCTTCACTCCGTTTGGATGCAATCCTTACTAGAACAGAAAGAGAATACCAAAAACCTGTCCTGTGCACCCAGGGATGCTTCTGCAGTTTTCCTGAAAGAAGGAACCAAAATGAAAGCAGAAGAAAGCACCAGTGTCTGACCCCGCAGCTACCAATTACAGCTGCCCAAGGCTCTGCTCATGATGCACTGGGAGATGGGGTTTCTCTTTCCTTAGAGAAAGCATTCATGCTTTAGGGAACTGCTTGTGAAAATACTGTACCAAAATGGGCAAACCTAGCCTTGCGACAGACAGGGAAAAGCCTTTCAGGTCAGCATTTTGAAGTTTGAAGATGCCGGCACTTTTCTGCACAAGGAAACCTCAAAATTGCCTCCTTACTATTCGCTACACCATGCCTTTCACCACTCATCCTGGTGGCCCACAACACAACCATCTCGTTGCAAGTCTGGGTAGTGCCCTAGGGCAACCACAAATACACATAAAATACCCCGATGCAGTGAAAGGCCAGCAGCAGCGGATAGATGACTGAGGTCCACCACCACACTACTCTGAAAAACAAACAGCTACAGCTCATTCCCATACCACATCCACGGGAGGTACCTGCACAGGGTTCTCCCATCCAGCTGGCCCAAGGGGACGTGTGAGACCAACCCTGCCCTCATCCCTAACCAAGCACCAGAGCCACAGCTGCTCTAGCCTGGTGCCGTTGCTCCCCAGCAGCCTATTATGGAGACCCCCAGTCCCTGCTGCAGGGTTTTGTGCTTTCTTTCTGAACCCCTGCCAGGCAGAGGGTTTTGGCAAGACCCCCACTCAGCCCTCCGCCTCCACTGCTTGTTCTTCTCCCTCCCAGAAACGCAGTTGGCCATGTGCTGCTCTCAAGTGAAACCCTCTTGAAAGAGTCTTGGCCCACCCCTCACGCAGCTGGATGTTCTTCTCTATTACTGGGCTGCAGGAGGCAGCTGGAAAATCCACGAATTTCGTGTCTTTGCCCAGCCCCTCTCCATTACACGTAGCCAGTTTTGCAGCCCCACATACAAGCGACACGGGGCAGTTTAGGTGCACTGACCTCCCCAGGTTTGCAGCCCCCAGCTAGTGCCAACCAGCTCATGTCTACGGAGCTTAATCCAACTGAATTCTCCATCGATGCTGCACTTTCTAACGCCCCTCAATCTGCTACGCCGCCTTGCTTGTTAAATTGCTATTAAGTGATTAAAACAAGACTCTTGCTTACTCCCCAGGCACCACATCCAAGATGCGTTGAACTGCTGTTTAAAATTTTAATTATTTAGCTATTGCAATCATATTACACAACTCTTATCGTAATCGTTCATTAACCTTTGGTTTTAAATAATTAGCAGGCCTCTGCAACAGTAATAACATTATGTTTGAGATTGCGGAGTTCATTAAATAGCACGATGGAGGACGCAGCACTGCCCCGTAGCTGCATACAATGCCAGAAGAAGGGACAGGTTGGTACGAGATGCCTTGCTACTGAAGTTACGCAGAAGGACTGCGCAGCTGGCAGAAGAGACAGAGAGAAAGATACTTCCAGCCCACTGCCAAAGGGCGATCAGACGGACCTCAGGCAGAGGTCAGAAGCCAGGACACATCTCCTCCCTGCTTGCAGGGCTGTGTGCTGCAGAAAGCCGCAGACCACGTCCTCAGCTTGAGAAGTCAGGGCATGTCCTATGAAGCCAGTGACACGACAGCACTGTACGCCTACATCTGCCAGAGCGCGAACGCTTCAGCTCTGCAGCTGAAGGAGCAGACCCTTTGCTATGAGAACACTCAAGCAGGAATAAAGCACGCTCCCCATAATGGGAAGGAAGCTGCCTACAAAAGCAACCTACTTAGGAGCAAGACCAGCAGTGCACAAATAGAGGTTGACTTCCATTTTTTGCAGCTGTAGTGACCAAGATCACAATCAAGCTAGTCCAAGCCTCCTTCACGCAGAGAGCCCTTCAGCAGAACTGTTGTTATCGGCAAAGCTGCTAGGAGTGTTCAGTTGCACCTATATGTGCCATTAATATGCATTACATTGGCCAGCAGCTATTACAGTCCCTATTACTCTACCCTACTAGAGTCAAAGAACAGCTGTCATCGTCTCCTCTGAGCGAGTTAAGAGATACCATGATAATGTTACAGGAGGCAGAGAAAGCAAAACCTACAGACTGACTAGCGCAGCAGCGAGCACTGAAAGTAGTCAGATGGCTGAAAACAGATGCAGCCCCCAACTATTCCCCTTTACCTCTTACAGTTGGGCAACAGAGACCTGACAAACGCACATGCTGCAAGGAAACCATTCCCGCATAGCATCCTCTGCGTGCCTTTAGACTACAGAACAGCACACACAATGAAATAAATAACGACCTGGACACTTCTATGCAGTGTTGTGTTACAGTAAAGGCAAATTCCGCCCAACAGAACAGCCACCCCTATGGTACAGGGGTTTAAAAGCCTATTTAAAACTTGACATAATACTCTGCAAGACAGTACCATAATGCATAAAAAAAAATATGATTATGTAGTAAGGACAAAGCAACTGCATTTTGAATGGCCAACTCTTAGTCTAAAATGTCATTACTAGTAGGAAAATAAACAAACCAAGGACACTTCATTTTATGCCATTAAGCATTTCAAAGTATCTGCGTGACACCACTGTACTATGTAACAGGCTACCCACTTTCCCGTATAATTTGTTTAATAGGCAGCTGAAAATATTAGAAAGACAAAAGGGAGTTCTTATATTCTGATCATTTACATTTTATCTATATTAACAATCAAAAGCATCATAAGCAGTGAAAGAACTGTTGTCAGATATCATTTTAATGACATGCATCCTTTTAAGTGTATCCAGTGTTCCTCACATCATTAGAAGCAGGGGAAAATTTAATAGAATACTAATGGCCAAGCAAACTCCGAGCAGAATAATTATTCCTTTCTTCCATTCTTGTTATCAGCCCATGTTCTAGCTCTGTTTCTTCTTGAAGACCATTTGAAGAAATAAAATAGAAATTTGAATATACTGGCTGACTACTTAATTTCCTCCCATGCTTCACTACACCTGAAGGGCTACCACAAACATGGGCAAAGCTATTTATTTCGGTGCCTTCAGGTTCTTCCTTAACACCTTTCTTTGCTGTGATGACAAATGTGTGAAGAGCTGTGGTCTCAGCATTACATCCGTTTCTTTGCATCACCTTTTTGTCCATACTCAATTGGTGTTGCCTGTTTCACACTTGGATTGCAAACCCCAGAGAGAAGCGATCAGACAGGGAGGTGATCGTCCCCCTGTACTCAGCACTGGTGAGGCCCCACCTGGAATACTGTGTTCAGTTTTGGGTCCCTCACGTGTACAAGAAAGACATTGAGGTGCTGGAGCGTGTCCAGAGAAGGGCAACAAAGCTGGTGGGGGGTCTGGAGCACAAGTCTTCTGAGGAGCAGCTGAGGGAACTGGGGTTGTTCAGCCTGGAGAAAAGGAAGCTGAGTAGAGACCTTCTCGCTCTCTACAATTACCTGAAAGGAGAGTGTAGCAAGGTGGGGGTCGGTCTCTTCTCCCAAGTGACAAGCAATAGGACAAGAGGCAACAGCCTCAAGTTGCACCAGGGGAGGTTTAGATTGGATATTAGGAAAAATTTCTTCACTGAAAGGGTTATCAAGCATTGGAACAGGCTGCCCAGGGCAGTGGTGGAGTCGCCATCCCAGGAAGTATCTAAAAGCCGGGTAGACGTGGTGCTGAGGGACATGGGTTAGTGGTGGGTTTGTCGTGTCAAGTTGATGGTTGGACTTGATGATCTTAAAGGTCTCTTCCAACCTAGGCGACTCTATGATTCTGTGACATGACAGCACCACTGTCCCTTACCAGGGCTGGGTACAAACAGTTGTCTGTGTGTTTATAACCCACTGGTACCTCATTGTCATTCAGGTGGGCAAATTGCCCCTAATCCTCAATTTCAGTGAAAGCCTACATCACTATTTCCTTATTCCTAAACTGAGGCTCCCTGATGAACCCTTCCTTTCAAAGGACGGAAAGAAAACCAACACTGAAAAGGTCAGAAAGGATCAATGGGACAGCCCTTTAGTATTTTGCCTCCCCTTGTACTTTTTACTAAACTAGATCTCCAGAAACCCTTTAGAAGTGCACACACACACAGACAACCAGCTGCTTTTTCCCCACCTGTAACTCGCTCACTCCCCAGAGCAGCACGTGATTTGCTGTACCGGGTATATCTGTGCACAGCAGAGGAACAGAGAATGCCACTGAAGAGCAGAGAAAGTCATAGCCCCTTAACTGTACTTACAGGAAAGACTAATTTATGAAGCAGATAAACTTGGGTGTATAAATTAGCTCTATACAACAAGTTCACAGAAGGTAATGCCTTCTGAAGAGTTTACATTGTTCCCTGATAATCAATGCTTAATTAGACCTTTTTACCTTAATGTGGATTTTCTGCCTTTAATGTTACACTGCTGTCCTCTCATCCTTGCCCTCTTAACGTTAGTGGCTTTGTCCTCTGACAAAAGCCCACCGCAAAGGGGAAAGTGTCAACATAATTAATTTTTCAGTAAAAGCCAAGTTGTTGTTTTCTCTGAAACATTTTACACTTCAGAAAATGTCAGAAATGTCAGAGTACATAAGCAGAAACAAAATCAGAGATCTGCTTCCCTATTAATACCGCATGACCTCCTCAACCATCTCACTCCGGGAGAGGGAGACGGGGCACTCTACAGGGAACGGAGGAGCCAGCAAACACGGCCAAAGAGGGGAGGGGGGCCAGGGAGCTAAACGAAGTATTAGCCACCAGCAGGTTAGAAAAGCAAACAAATTTAAAATATAGGGAGCACGGAACCAAGTGCCTCTGCTTTGGGAGCAGGCTGAAAACCTGGACACTCTTCTGGAGAAGGGGCATCCAAAGCCTGGAGGAGAGCAGGTAGGCAAGACTCGATCCTCAGGCCCCAGTCAGTCTTAAATTCCTTCTCCCACACCTCTGCATGTGGCAACCCAAAATTACAATTGTCTATAGAGAGGATGGAAGAAAAGTGCTACATTGACTCTATTTGTCTCAGAGGGAACCCTTAAGCCTCCCTGCAGCGCATCACCCAAGACAAGGCAGAGGGTCTTCTGCAGAAACAGCACGTAGGAGTCCTGTTTTCTGTCCCCTTTTACCCTTGAGCTTAGCTGCTGCTGTTTTACTGCAACCTCAGCTCCAATACATGCACAAACACTCCTCCTGAAGCCTTCAAATATATCACAGTGAGTTATGTGCACATTCAGACCTCTACAAAAACACAAGAGGAGATATATCTCTGCTTCCCCAGGACAGCCTCAGCAGAAAGGCTCGGACACAACAGGCATTGGCCATAGAAGACACCAACCCCACTTCCACAAGAGTTTTACAGCCCTAAAGATCTGAGGGCTCAGGGTCACCATCTGACTTCATCATTTTGGGTAGCTAACAGCTGGTTTTAATACCAAAACCTGGTATTACCAGGGCAGATTAGCTCGAACCCAGAGTAACTCAAAAGCATAGTTTTGGTACAACTTAAAAACAAAGCTTTGCTCCAGCCTGTCGGAGGCCCTTCCACTTTTTATTGCTCCATGAACCATGATCAGCCATGTTACTTGCAGAATTGAGCAGCGCTTCATCCACAAAAGGATGGCATCAGGCTGGACTTGGGTTACTTCAGCATCTTCTCTGCAGCTCCTGCCACCTAAAACAGGCTCAACTCTCCTTGCAAAAAAATTGCATTTTTTTTTTTCTTCTCTTGTTCAATTTCTCCTCCTCTCCTCTGAGCACATTAAGGAATTCTGAACATTTTCTGGCACACTGATAGAGTTTAGAGTCAAGTCCTTGTACAGGTGATCGTTTCTCAGCCCATAAACTAAGTTCTCTCACTGAATTAGTCCCCAAGGAGTTTTAAAAAAAATGGTGTTGAAATGCGTTCCATGCAAGAATATCCACACATGCTTTATTTTGCTCACACTGACTCCTGCAGCATTGCAAACACAAATAAAGAAAGGCATAGCTGTTTACAGGATCAGAACAAAAATTTTCATTATGAATGCATCGGCAAGTCAGTAATAAACTCAAACATATGAAAGATTTGTTTCTGAGCAAGACTCGTTATGTTCATCTATTACCCAGATTGATTACAGGAAGAGTAAAACAGCATAATGGACATTTCACAGAATCACTAGGGTTGGAAGGGACCTCTGGAGATCATCTGGTCCAACCCCCCTGCCAGAGCAGGGTCACCTACAGCAGGTTGCACAGGACGGTGTCCAGGCAGGTTTGGAATGTCTCCAGAGTCGGAGACTCCACCACCTCCCTGGGCAGCCTGTTCCAGGGCTCTGCCACCCTCAAAGGAAAGAAGTTCCTCCTCATGTTCAGATGGAACTTCCTATGGTCAAGTTTGTGCCCATTACCTCTTGTCCTATCACTGGGCACCACAAAGACTGGTCCCATCCTCCTGGCACCCTCCCTTTAAGTATTTATAAGCATTAATAAGATCCCCCCCTCAGTCTTTTCTTCTCCAGACTAAAAAGACCCAAGTCCCTCAGCCCTTCCTCAGAAGAAAGATGTTCCAGTCCCCTAATCATCTTTGTAGCCCTTTGCTGTACCCTCTCCAGCAGTTCCCTATCCTTCTTGAACTAGGGAGCCCAGAACTGGACACAGTACTCCAGGTGTGGCCTCACCAGGGCAGAGTAGAGGGGGAGGATAACCACCCTTGACCTGCTGGCCACACACCTCTTGATGCACCCCAGGATGCCATTGGCCTTTTTGGCCACAAAGCCACATTGCTGGCTCATGGTCATCCTGTTGTCCACCAGGACTCCCAGGTCCCTTTCCACCAAGCTGCTTTCCAGCAGGTCAGCCCCTAACCTGTACTGGTGCATGGGGTTATTCCTCCCCAGGTGCAGGACCCTACACTTGCTCTTGTTGAACTTCATGAGGTTTCTCTCTGCCCAACTCTCCAGCCTGTCAAGGTCACACTGAATGGCAGCACAGCCTTCTGGTGTGTCAGCCACCCCTCCCAGTTTTGTATCACCAGCAAACTTGCTGAGGGTACACTCTGTCCCTTCATCCAGGTCACTGATGAACAAGAAGGTCTGCATGACCCCAGGAGGGATTCCTCACACAGATCTAGCTGTTGGGAGGTGACAGGTTCCTAACTCATCTATAGATGATAAAAAGCTCTCTTGCGTTCTGCAAGCAAACTCACTTTCACTACAGCTTTTGAGCCCTTTCCAAACCTCTGAATGAATGATCATGCTTCAGAACAGCACAATAGCTTTCTGCAACAGACATTTCGATTAAATATTGTAACTGATTCTAGGCAGAGGTGGTGGCCCTGCGTATCACAGTTGCCTAATGCTTCTGATCTTTAGACCCCATTCCTACTTACCTATAATTTTGTCAAGCTCTGACCATCTGGACTGCAACTTTGCATGCCTTTTGTCTGCCTCAGGCCAATTTTTAAATTCAGCCAAAATGGTTCGACTGCTTCTGAGAACAAGGCAGAGGAGAAAGATTTATCTTTTTTCTTTTTTTGCCTACAGTAAAAAATCCTGCTGACCTTTTCTTTAATTAGCTGAAGCATTTCCCAGACTTTGAAACAGAACTCAACTTTTGACAAGATTTTGTGAAAGTCTGTATAAACATGAACTTTTTTTAATCACAGTTTGGGGGTATGGTTGAGTTTGGGTTTGTTTTTTTCTCTTTATCTGCAAGAATGCACCCAGATCCAACTTACTTGTGCTTTGAGGGGAGAGGGAGAGAGTAAGAGTTGAAGTTTTTTTGGTTTTCAACCTCGAAACATCCCACTTTTTTAAAAGAGCGCCCAGGTTTTGGTGCATTATTGCTCCTTTTTATTAACTTAAAGGCAGGGTTGAAGTACTTGGAAGTTGGACACTGCTCCTTCAGCTCCTTGCTTTGCCAGCTCCAGAAGTCAAAAGGCGCAGAGCGTACAAAGCCAGGGTTAACCGAAGAGGCTGTGCCCAAACCCAAGACCTACATCTTGAATACATACTGCTACACTGTTGTGAATGCAGCCAAAAAAGGTCTTAATTAGGCTCTTTCTGAATTTTAGCTTTTCTATCCATAGAACACACATGCTACTACTCGGTGTTGAACATCAAGAAACATCATGAAAATAAAGTATTCACAGGCAATTGAAAATTTTGAAGAATTCTGTCCTTACGTGTTATTTGAAAGCATTAAGAACCAGGCATCAAACAACAAGGAAAAAGAAAATGGCTCATTAAGGGACATTCATTTAATGTCCTTACACAAGGGAAGAAGCCTGTGGAAAAATACACATGATGCTGTAATTAAAGGCTGTATTCTAATGCACAGGACAAGAAACCAAGTTGAGGTTGCAAAACCAAGTTGAGGTTTGTTCGTAACCTTCATAAAATTTTCACCCTCAGTAATGTTCTTCTGATGTAGTTTTCTGAATCCAATTTCGCAATCTAGCTGTTGGTGTGAGACAAATCCAGGAGAATCAGTGTGCATCTGAAGACGTTACTTCCTCCCAGTTCTGCATCTTCAGGATGCATTTCAGGATCAAATATTTGCTTACCAGTGAGTCTAATTATTTTTCATGCTTATGTCACAGTGAAGCACCACAAGCCAGAGAAATAAACGGTTTTCAACCACTCACCAGTTCAAAGACTGCCTTCTCATTTGATGTGAAGCATTTGCTTTTATTTAATGCTAGTAATGCAGTGCACTTTACAGTGCATCTTCAAGGTAAAAATCTAAGCAACCTAGTAAAAAAAAAAAATAGCATTATACTGTCCATTAGTTCAAGAAGTAGATTCTAAACCACATCCCTTAGAAAATGAACCATTTCCCCAAATGTCAAATGCACTGCTTATTCTTTGCTGGTAGCAAAATAAGAGGTTCAGAGTTACTAATATCATTTCCAGGCCGTTATCTAAACAAACAGCCTATGAACAAAGAGAGGGGGGAAAAGCAGCTTATCACCTCCAGCTTTAAAGCCGCTGCAAATTCCAACACACAAGTGCCATCTCTCAGCAAACACAGATGAGAAGAGCTATCCTGTACGGAAACACAACTTTAATCTTTCTTCAGAAATCACAAAGTTCATTCCCAAGGACACCGAAGTTTACATCGGTGTGAGCGCTCTTCAAGGCAGACCTTTCCCCCCTTTTCAAGACTACCCATTTAAATGCAGGCACTTTCCTCATTTATCACAACGCTGTGTCACACAACTTGCGGTAAGCGCGCGACCTCCCGGTCACTGCAACACATGCTTTCCCCTCCATGCCAGTCAATGGAGGAGGGATGCATCTCAGGTCCCACCCCCAGTGGGGAGCTGCCATAGGTACCCAGCACAGCTGGGCAGATGTGAACTGACAGCAAACCAGGAGCGGTGCTGGGCTGTTCACATACATACCAGACACCTGCAAAGCTTCCCAGTGTTCAGTCCCCAGCACATCCCACAGCAACACCCCACCAGCCCCGAGGCCAGTTGTTCTCCTCCTGTCGTCCTCCTGGTTTCCACAGAGGGTAAAGCCCCCCACACACACCACTGAGCAGCCACGCCAGCCTCCTGCAGGGCCACAAGCAGGAGTAACCATCCCTTCCCTTCATCTCCCCTAAAAACCAGCTCGCTGCCTTGTCCTGGGACAGCCGCAGGTCAGTCTCACACAGATTGCTCACGTGCACCCATGGCAGGGCTTTTGCCGAGCTGGCTGCGGTGCCCCTCACGCCAGAACCGCACTGCACCGCAGCCCAAAGGTCACACGTTACACTCCTCCAACCAGCACATACGGCTCTGCTGCAAAGAGAGGGAGGACCACCATTTATCACCCTGTCCTCCACAAGAGGTTGAGCAGAAGACCACCACCCAGCACTGGGCTCTTGCTATTCCCTTAGTGAAAAAGAAAAAAAAAAAAAAGATAATACATGTTTACAACATTTCTTACCGATGCACTAACAGCAGGAGCCAGCTCCTCCTCACAGCAAACATTTCTGTCATAAGGAATGCTGTGCAAGAGATTCAGCATTCTCCTGGTCATTTTTCTCTTTAGACAAGACTTTATATATATAATTTTTTTTAATTTTTTTTTAAAATGTCTTTTCTACACAGGAGGAGGCTTAGCTGCAGAACCACTCACCAGCTGCACATCCTTGCCCTGCTTCTACCCAGCCAAGGGGGGCAAAGCATTACACCACGCGTGACAACCCTTCTTGGGCCATCTCAGAGACCTCCATCTAGCTGTCACTAAGTACATCGTAATTCCCAAAGGTTTCATAAGAAGGTCAATCACAGCTGTGCAGCCGGACATCAGAGACCGAGTGCTCCCCTGACAAACGGTTGCATAAATAACAATCTTAAAAGCCTCGTCCAGAGGGAAACCGAGCACCTAAATTAGCCGGTGAAGATTTCTCTGGTACAAATGGTAGTTCTCACCCTGCCATGATCTGGGCTGGCACACTCAGTTGAAGGACCAGGGATACTATTTTCTTCCATTTAAAGAAGTATTCGGAATTTATGAGCCAATATTTAAGAACAGTTGATAACCCACTTACATGGGAGACTCAAGCAGATTGAAGTAATTTTGTAATTAAAAGGCAGTAAAAGCATGTGTGTCATTTCACTATAATTCCTTGGAAATTCAGTAGCAATTTGATTTTATTTTTTTAATGAGATAGATTCAAGAGCATGCATAGATCTGATTAACCTTCACATTCTTTCCTCCCTTTTCAGTGTAAGCCAATCTCCTTACATGGATTACTAGGCCTATTTAATTTCCTCTCCCTAAAAAAGGGGACATCATTTTTCACTGCAATCATAATAGGAATTTGACCAATACAAATATGCTGCATTACTGCGATCTGTTACTCACCAATTTCCTTCACAGAGAGTGAATTCCAAAGCTATGAGCTGTAATCCTAGAGGCAGCCTTACTGTTCTCCACTGCTTTTAAAATTGCTTCTTTATGGCACTCAATCATAGATTTTCTGACTTGAAGATGACAAATTTGGGAAGAGCTAATCAGCAACTGAATTCGTTTACAATTGATCTACGCTGCTGTTTGTTTTGCCTTGTCTTACAGGGTTGGTTTTTTAATCTTCACTTTCTAACCAACAGGTTTATGTGGGGTTTTTTTTCCCCACCCCAAGCACACATTCCAATGATTTTATTTTTTTCCAATTAAGATTTTTTTTTTTAATATTAGCAGATTAAATATTTATTTCATCTGTCATTGAAGGTACATTGATTCATAGATGCATTACTTCATGGAAACGCATTTACTTTCACCCGTAAGAGTTTTCACTCATCTCCCATGCAGCACCAGCTGCAAACCCTGTTGTCCAACTCTGACCACAGACATGGGACAAATGGCCCCAATCCCGCATGACATCAAAACCATGCAAAGAAAGCCAGCTGGTGTGCACACTGCAGCAACTACCGATTTAGCCTAAGCACTGCTAAATCCAGCATCAAAAGTTATTTAGCTCATTGTATAAATACACCCTCATGTATTTTCCTGTGCCTTTTTAGTGGAAGACTTGAGCATGCCAAGGTGTCACCATCCTGCCAATGTCACTTCCAAGCACTACAGCAGAGGGAATGGTGGAAAAAAGAAGTCATTTCATCATGCTGGTCACCAATTTCTATTTCGCCGCAGTTTTGAACTCACCTACAATGCAAAGCAGAGCTGAAAACATTCTCAGGCATGCTGCAACCAACTCCTTAATTCATCGTGGGCCGACAGGAATCGATTTTGACTCCAGCCCTCCAACCACACACCACCAGCAGCAGCACACAGGTTGCACAGGAGCGGCCAACCAGCTGCAGTGTCATTGAGACTTTTGGATCAAGATTAAGAGCAAAAATATTTTCCCTTTGTGAGAAGAAAAACCCGTTAGGTCTATGTTTATCAGAAAACCAGGAGGGTTTAATCTTCTTATTGGCTTTAAAAAAAAGAACCCACCACAAAGAACGCAACAGAACCAGACAGCAACTATTGCATTGCTATTTTCAGCTGGGGAGAGCATTGCCAGCCCTGGGCACTAGCGAGACTAATGCCATCCCCTCCCAAACATTAGTAAGAGTTGTGGCTCCTTCCAATCGCCTGGTGGGACCTGTCTCTGAGATGCACTTGGGTCACATTCCTCTACAGCCAATGTGCAAGAGCTTTAATTTCAAAAGCTAAACTTCTTATACACCCAACATGATTAGCCTGGAGAGGAGGAGGCTGAGGGGAGACCTTCTCGCTCTCTACAACTACCTGAAAGGAGGGTATAGCAGGGGGGGGGGCATGTGTGGGGGTGTGTCGGTCTCTTCTCCCAATTAAGAAGCGATAGGACAAGGGCAAATGGCCACAAGTTGCACCAGGGAAGGTTTAGGATGGATATTAGGAAAAATTTCTTCACTGAAAGGGTTATCAAGCATTGGAACAGGCTGCCCAGGGCAGTGGTGGAGTCACCATCCCTGGAAGTATTTAAAAGCTGGGTAGACGTGGTGCTGAGGGACATGGTTTAGTGGTGGTTTTGGCAGTGTTAGGTTAACAGTTGGACTTGATGATCTTAAAGGTCTCTTCCAACCAAAACAATTCTATGACTCTATGACTCCCATACCCAGGACCTCACAGCCCATACTGTGCACACCCCAAGAAGTGCTCCAGTTGGCAATACCATAGAGGGACAGCTGGAGGGGACAGCCAGGGTGTCAAATTATTTTAGCCAAGCCTGCCACATGGTAAATCATAGTTTTCAAACTCTGCGTTACCCAATCCAGCTATATGCAAGGGAGACAGCAGAGACTCTCCTATTGCTTTGGCTCTGTTACAAGACCTTAACCAGCAGCCAAGTTCAATGTGACCCAGCTGCTGGTCACCAGCCTGCTCCTGCCACCATGCAATGCCACGCTTGCGGCTTCACTCTGCTGTGGGACCCAACCCTGCTGCGGGGCAGAGGAAGAAGAGTGGGGTGTAAGGGTGTCCTGGAAGCCATGGCAAGAGCTTTGGTCAGTCTTTGGGAAGCACCAGGCCACCTGGAGACTGCAGCCAAGCCCCCACAAACCCCAGAAACTCAGCCATGCCAAAGTTTACAGAAAGAGGACCTGCGGTGAGCCTTTAGCAACCTAAAAATGAGGCATTTCTTCCCTATTAGGCAAGTCATACATATATGACATACATACATACATCCATACACTCATGCCCTCAGAGCTTTCTCCCTGTCAGAGCTTTTCCAGCACTGTTGATGTCAGGCAAGTTACCTGTCGATGCAAGGAGGCTTCCTTCACCCCTCAGGTCACAGCTGACTTGAGTGGAGAAACTGTATCAGAGGCCTATCAAACCAGCTACATGGCAGAAACATGGCTGGAGAGCCTTCCAGCAACTCCAGAACTCAGCACATTTGCAGAGGGAGACAGGACACGGGCGCTCTCTCTTGCTGTCCTGAGAAATGTCAACCATGCAACAACCCAACCATTCTCCAACACCCATGAAAGCTCCCGAAAATGAGATTTAATTTTAAGAGGAAGATGAGATGTTTTAAGCACAGTTCAGTTCACTACATTTGCAAAGAAACAGTACGTAGGCACTCATCCTTGCTGTCTGAACCCATAAAGCTACCAAGGCCCTTCAGAGACAAGCAGACCTCTTGGCACACTTTGCTTGGTAGAGCAGAGAAAGGACCACCACAGGGACACCACTGCTCTGAGGTGCACCAAGTATCCAACAACAACACATAAAGCTACAGAAGATCCAAGAAGCTGCCAAAACAAAACCTACCTCAGAGAAACAACGTCCACGCAGCAAGCAATGAGGTCACCCAGAGCAATGTCCTTCTACAATTTTAGAACATCTCAAGCTTTGGGCTTTATCCTTGAAAACTGGATTGTCTGTGCCTCCAGTGTGTCCAAAAGTTACGCAGGCTTCTACGTACCAGATAATCCAAGGGGCACTGCCAGCTGTACACACTCCTGTAGAAAGATCTCATCTGCCCCCACTGTTTGAGGAGTGATGTTCACAGATTAATATACTTTCACAGTAAAATGAAAGATTATAAATTGCTAAAATTGATTTCACATCAGCAGTGAAGTCAGAGTGAGTAACACACCTGAGGTGACCCAGTCTGCTCGAGGGAACGTGAAACCACAGCGTATTGACAGTTTAATTGGCTCCGCCAGAGTTCATTTCCCTCAGATGAAATGCGCCATTGGCCATTTTATCGCTGTATCTTATTGCCGCTTTAAAAGTAAAGTAGATGACAATTGAGCAAAATGTTTGCTTTACAGAGACAGTCCCTGCCTTCACTGCTGGGTGCTGGCTTCTTCCCCCTTTCCTTCCCAGCAAACACAAATCAGCTCTTGTTTGCATTTTAAGCACTTTGCACAATGAGAATGCCCCCGTTTATCCTTTCAGGCCAAGAGATGGAAGATGCCACCGTGCCCATTTCTGTACTGGAATTACAAAGGGAAAAAACAAAACAAACAAAAAAAATACAACAGCACCAAGCAGTTCTATAAATACCACATTCAAGGGTAACATGACATTTACATCATCCTACTGCAAGCTAGGAAAGATGTAATTTGACTGCTTTATAGCATTAGGAGGCATTTTAAGAATGTTAGTACTTGAACTATCAAAAGATGATAACTTGCAGCTCAAAAGGTAATTAGAGAAAACAGCCCACTTGTAGAAGCAGAAGACTTGGAGGAGTACAGGAGCCCTCGCTCCCTAGTTATCTCACAATTCCTGCTCCAGTGGGGAGCGCAGGCAGAGGATCGTGTTTTGCCAGCACGGGTTCAGAGCAGAGGAGACCAAGGCAGCCCCACCATGCTGCACGATGCGGGGACGCAGACATGGAGGAGCTGCAGGAGACACCACAGGCATCTCAGCCAGTCCACGATGCTCCTCCAGAGACCCAGCCCAGACAGCTCCCCAGCCAAAAGGTCTACATCTCCTATGGAGGCAGAGCACCATGGACACAAGAGGACATGGGTCCAGCATCTGCTCCAGCCCTGCCCAGGGAGCAGCCCCTGGTGCCCGTGGGCAATGTCTTCCTACACCCCTCAGAAACAGGGGAGCACCATTCCCTTTCGCAGCAGAAAAGCAGCTGGCAAGGGACAGTACCCCAGCAGCCCAGGAAAGGCCCACGAGTTTTCATGAATTCCTCCGCACACTCCAAATTAGGAACCATTAAGCCCAGGCACCAAGCGCAATGTTTAAGAACTGCTGAAGCAGCATGTAGGCGGTTACAAAAAAGCCCCCTATTAACCTCCAAGCCTCATTTCACCAACAAGGGGAAGGACGTCAGCAGTATTTAATTGCAGGGGCAAAACAAAGAGAGGCAGGACACAGGGAACAGATCTGAACCACACACAGTTCCCCATGGCTGCGCTCTTCAAGCCCCAAAGACCCCAAAAGCAGGGGCCGGGGACATCTCCCACCACACACACTTCACTCCTCCACAGATGTGCCAGGGAGTCACTGTGAGCCCTCTGCCAAGGGCATGATGTAGCCTCTTCCTACAGCAGCCAGTCTATGGATACCCAACCCAGGTACCGCCTCCACATGGGAACGCAGACGGGAACATGAGAGGCTGTCTGTGTGGGCGCACGTTGCAGAGCTCAGAATGGGGATGCAGGGAAACAGCAGCAAAAGCCAACGAGCTCCCTCCTGCAAGGAGGCACCCAAGGTAGCACGCCGAGCTCTCCATCAGCTGTGAGCGAGGGCTGCACAAAGCTGTCCGAGATGCACCAGAATTTTGGAAGATCATGGGAAACATGACCACTCTGAAGCAGGGGAATCACAGGGGTTGGAAGGGACCTTCAGAAATCATCTAGTCCAACCCCTCTGCCAAAGCGGGTTCACCCAGAGCAGGTTGCACAGGATGGCGTCCAGGTGGGTTTTGAACATCTCCAGAGAAGGAGACTCCACCACCTCTCTGGGCAGCTTGTTCCAGTGCTCTGCCACCCTCAAAGGAAAGAAGTTTTTCCGCATGTTCAGGTGGAATTTCCTGTGTTCCAGCTTGTCCCTGTTGCCCCTTGTCCTGTCTCTGGGCACCACTGAGAAGAGTCTGGCCCCATCCTCTTGCCACCCGCCCTGTAGATATTGCTAAGCATTGATGAAATCCCCTCTCAGGCTTCTCTTCTCCAGGCTGAACAGCCCCAGGTCTCTCAGCCTTTCCTCATACGGGAAAGTGTGCCCAGGCAAGAGGGAGCCCCCCCCCCCATCTCAGGCTCAGCACCAGGAGGAACATTGAAAGGCTCCCCCGAGGAGCAGCCCCCAGCCAGCACACCCAGAGCCTGGCGAGCTGCATGCCGGCACTGTGCTGGCATTGGAACACCAGGCAGCGAGAGGAAGAAACAAAAGCAAAACTTCTTTCAAAAATCTTTCAAAAACATCTTTCAAAATCTCCCTTCCCAGCAGCGTGCCCTGTCATGCAATACTTCCAAACCCGTGGTTTATGCGGCTCAGGAGGGCAGTTTCATGCCCTAACTCCTGCATGATGGATTTTACAATTTGTTAAAGAAACTCATCAATCCTCAGCAGTCATTTTTAATGCCCAGAGCCTCCACATACTCTTGCATTTTGCTGATGCCCCAATTTCAAATCATTTGAAACTGCTGCTACTATTGCAGCTCTGCTCCTAAAGCTAAGCATTATAGCACGCTCCAGACTTCCAGCTTCGTACCCTAGTGTAATAAACAGATTAACTGTGATTTATGAACAATAAGTTCTGGTTATTTGAAAGGAAACATTACCTCCCTAGACCAGTTCTGACAACCGGAGATCCCTCATTATGCAGATGGCTCTTTCCACCTACCTGTAATCATCAGTTTAGAACATCGTTATCAACCTGGGAAACGTATCGCCGTAGCTCTCCACTACAAACTTTGCACATCCAAAGCATGTGGCAGGAGCCACCACCAAAGGCAGAATATTGGCCTGAATTGACCCAGTGGGACAATTCCTATTTTAAATACACATTAATAAAAAAAAAAAATTAAAACAACAACAAAACAAGCAGCTCTCAGAGCAGAGAACTGCTGCTATGGAGATAGGTGCACCAGAGAAGGATGCAGCAAGACTTTAGTTAGCAGAGGACTAATTAGGAACAGGAATTATAAGATGATACAGAGATTTATTTGTGGTGCTTATTTACTTACAACATCTAATTAGAGTTTTCACATTCTCTTCCAAAAATGCATTCATTTGTTGAGTCCACTCTAAAATGTCAGCTTAATATTTTACAGGCCCACAAGCAAGAGTTCACATTTTCATGTGCATTTTTCACAACACACCTGCAGCTATTAAGCTGACCACCCCACCCATATCACATTTGACTCCTGCTAAGAATCTTTCCTTCACACTTATTCAGTTAACCATAATCACTTTTCTCCTGCATAGAAGAGCTGTGCAAGAAGCCTGGCCGCTGGTCCAAGCCCGCCCACTGGTTAGACATCCGAACCCACCACAACCAGGTCCCGCTGGTCCCCAGGGCACACCTCCCTCCGCAGGGCTGCTTCAGCTCCAAGACCTCCCAGCTCTCGGCACCTCTCACCTCCACTGCTTTACACATTCCAAAATAACTACTAACTTTTCAAGCTCGAGACATCTCCCACTTGCTCCATATCACTTCCTTCTTCCCTGAATGTGACAGCAGTCTGCAGCATGGACAAAGCCAGAGTCCCTCAGAAAGCACCGTGCCAAACCCCATCCACTAAGGCTCTTCCTACCACCAACACCTGAAAGACATTCTTGCACCACCAGGTTTAGTTGGCTTAAAGAGGCTGCAGTATTAAACTATGCCAAATGATAAGACACGAGCTCTGCTGGGCAGAGTTAGTATCAGTGGACCCTTCTCGGCAATTAACGTACAATAGTTCCCACCACGCAGCCCATCTCTTCTCACCTAATTGACACACCTTGGATTTACCCATGCAAGACATAATTAGTAAAGATAAAAGTTTTTATATACTTAAACGTCTTTAGTAGAAGAAAAGAAATCTCAACTCCCTCACCTTGACTCTAAAGTAGTAACAGCAGCTTGTGAAAAATGAAAAGCCTTGAAGGATTCGGAATAAGAAACTTGGAGAGACAATTGCTGATCTTTTATCTTCCAGACTTCAAGCAGAATCAAGTTCTTCAAAGAAAACCCAATAAAGCCCAGACATTTTCATCGTAACAAAATAAATAATTCAGTCATACTTTAGAGGACTCCGACATTAGGATCGGCTATTTGATATACTTGTGGCTTAGGTGCCTCTAAACTGATTAAAGATAACCTGATAGAAGCTTGCAATGTCAAAACCGCGTTCACTCCTGACAGATATGAATGGATAGTGTAAATAACTATAAATAACCAAAATGGCTGCATTTATGCCTAATGGAGGATTTACAGCCTTCAGAGCCTCCTGGTAGGATGGAGAGTTACAGCTCTGCCTTTATCCTCCCGCAGCACACAAGGGGAGATGAATCACCGTTCTCCCCACACCACCTGCTCTGCCAGAACCACCGAGGGCTCAGCTCCGGAAGGGAGAAGAAACAGGATTCTCCCACAAATAAAAGAATACAATACACATACAGGCAGGTTCATCCACATCGATTTATCACTGTCTTCCTAGAAACTACTCTGAAACACACATCCCAAAAGCTCCTCAAACCTCCGTAACCCCTGCAAGCTCTCCTTAGGTACCCACCAGAGCTCCTTTTGTCTTCCAGCTGCCATTTGTAGAAGCTTACACGGCATTGCCTTTGAGGGAGAACACATCAGGTTTCAATTTAAGCCTACAGGTTTTCACCAAGGGGGATTCAACCGCAGCATCCCAGCCAATTTTCCAGTCTGGGTAATTGCTGGGAACGCAGGAGCGCATCCCCCATGTTTCCAGCCAAGTTCCAGCAGCTCTGTAGCCCCACGGGAGTTATTTGGGAAGCAGGTGGAAGCAAGCCCTGCGCCCAGGCGGCTAGACTCAGGGCCAGAAACAGGCACATGGTGCATCTCCAGATTTAGGCCACTGCTACCCTGCTGGCTCCAGCGGCTTCACCATCACTGCCAGGAGATTGCAGAGCAGCCACCGACATGCTCAGACAGCGCAGTGGCTGCACCACGCAAAGAGAGCTGCCCCAGGATTCCACTAGCATCAACAGCAGAGGCTGCTGCAGAAGGGCAACGTGAGATCCTGCTGAGAGCTTATTTGAGCAATCACTTTAAAATAATGAAAGCAACTTTCTCCAGGAGGACGCTGCAGAAGCGGCCCCAGCAGCCAGCTCTCCCATTCTTTGTGCTTCACGCTTGCTGGAGGGGGAAGATTGCCAGCAAGTCCTACACAAACCAATGGGCGTAGATGCTCCTCTTCCCTTGGAGGGTCCTTCTCTGCTTAGTTGTGGTGCAGCCTTCTACTTTTTTTTTTTTTAAAAAAAAAAAGTACCTTTTCCCTTGGACAAAGAACTAGGAGGAGCGTACCACGAAAGCCGCATCCGAGCAAATGTTAAAGCTTTAATTTTCTGTTAGCCACAGCGCAACACGGCCAATATGCAGGACAAGAAATGAAGTGATCACCCAAAAGCAAACTCAAGAAGCAGGAGGCATCAGCCTGATGAACATGCACACAACCCAACCCCGGGGAACACGGCTCTTTAGTGGGGAGAAGGACAAAAAAAAAAAAAGGAACAAAAAAACCAAGAACAACCCTGGTATTTTCCTGTTTGAGTTTACCTTTCACAAAGCTGAGATATTCAGATTCAGATGTAACATTTTGGAAATCAGTAGGGTTTGTTGAGGGCTTTTTCTGGTGTTTTAATAGGTGGTGGCAGGGCCAGAACCGCCTGCCCGTCCCCATCCCCCCCAAAAAAAGAAAAAACACCTGAAATCTAAGGTCAGGAGAAAGAGAGGGAAGAAAGCAATCTGTAGGCAGGGCTCTCGCTGTCTGCCACAGCAGGTTAGTTAGTTTGGATGACAACCCCAGAGCAATACTAAACATTGCTTGGCAAAAAGACTCATCAGCAAGTTTTGAAGCGACATGGTTCAGCCCAGCTTCCCAGCACACAAGGGAGCTGCCGTCGGCTGAGACCCTGAACCGGGAGGTTGCACACACCACGCGGATACACCACATGAAAGTGGAAAAAAAAAAACAACCTGCCCCCAAAGAAATTCTCGAGCAAGATTTAACTGCAGTCAAGGCAGCTACCATCCATTTTAACCCTGTCAAACACAGCAAGTCTCCAAAGGATTAAATCACTACTTAAATCATCTTCATAATTTTAAAAAAAATGCCCATAAGATAAGACCAGGAGCTAATTGTACCATTTAAATTTAGTGAAGGGGGGATTTTTTTGGTTGGGATTTTTCCTTCTTAACCGCAATAAAGAAAAAGCCCAAGGGTCTAAAACTAATAATCTAATAAACTTTGCTAAGTGAACATTGTAACAGATAGGCCTGGATGAGATTTTCTGTAAATGCCAGACAATTTCCCTTGATCTTTATCAGCAGAGATGCTGCTCTAGCATCAGCAGGAAGAAATTAAATTTGGTGCAAAATAATAACATCTGGGTGAGATTTTGTTTGTCAGACTAGCAGTCCCTTTAGATGCCAGGCTAAAAATATTAAAATTAACTCTGAAGGATTTCACATTTGTGTTTTCAATATGAGCGGTTAGGATATGTTTCCATACCAACATATCACCCCGCTCCAGAGCGCGGTGCAATCACCCATCCTCGGTGCAGGATCCCCAGCAGACGCTGGGCTCCAACCCAAGGCAAGACACAGGCAGAAGAGCTTTGTCCTCTGCCAGAGCACGACCACGAGAGCCAGCATTGCTCTGAGCCATCCCACTCCTACGCTCCCAACTCCTGAAGCCGCAGGACACATCCCCAGCTTTCAACAGAGCAACCCCGCAGGAGCGGGACCTGCCAGAAATGCTCGGGGACCACGGGGGGCTCCGCCAGCTGTCATGAGTGCCTCTGCCTGGACTGCTCCGGCATTCCCTCAGGAGCTAAACGCAGGCTGCACAGCCCCAGGAGCACCCTGTGATGGGCACCCCACGCTCCCCAGCTGTGCCAGGGCAGCAGCAAGGTTTCTGCAACCGGCTGTCAGAGCACAGCAGCAGCGTGGTGGGGTTTGACTGGAGACACTGCGACCCCAGTGCCAGCTCCCGTCGTGACATCTGGAGACAGAAGTGTGTCCCCTGTCATGAGCACTGCCAAGAGGCAAGAGATCAGACCACCGTGTGGTGGGTTCAAGCACAATTTCTATAGTCGGAACCGCCTCCGGCACGGCAGCCATCAAAATAGTCTTAAACAAGCAGCAATCAAAAGATCCACCTGTTAAAAAAAGTTTTCTTCTACAGACTTTGAGACTAAATTTAAAGATAACGAAAGTACACGATTTTCACAATCTAATGAATTATCCTTCCGAGTCCAAAACGCTTTACATGAGGTAATTAAAGCGAGCACCTCAATGGTTCCAGCTAGGAATTCCTCTTCTACAATAGGATTGCGAAAGAGCTTTAAAATTAGTCATGATCTTTGGTTTGTTTTTTTTTTTTTATAAGCGGAAGGAGTCAGGAATTCTTCAATCGAATGCTTTTTTTCCCCACCACCAAGAAGAATTCAGCATACCAAGGTTCTTCAGAGTAACATCAGTTCCAAAACACCAGGAAAGGCTTCTCACAGCCAGGATGAAAATCCTGGTTTTTTTAAAAAAAAAAAAAAAGAAAGAAAAGAAAAGGAGGCGGGAAAAACCCCAAAATCAAAGCAAGCCTTCCCAGAAAGTTCAGAGCTAGAGCACCTGACTGCTACTCTATGCACAACCTGTAGCAACACAGGTTGGTCCTATGCACAATAAAAATTCTAACGTTACAATGTTTTTGTCAAATGGTAGGGGGGGGAGGTAGACACTTTGTATTCCGGCCAGGTTATTCACCATTTCTGAAGCTAGTCCCCATTTCCAATCCCTAGGAAACCAGCCTCTCATTGGTTTTACTCCATTCTGTTTAGCAGAATTGCAACTTAATGGTCACAGCATTAAGAAGTATTGGGAAAAAAAAGATATGCTGTTACCTCCTCAGCAATTTATTTGATCTTACGTTGAGAAAAACAACCCATTAGGCTTCATCAGTCAGTTGTGGAACAGAACAGAGCTTTACCATGATCTCACAGGCTTCAGCAGGCTTTGGGTCTTGCTGTTAGTGAGGCATGAACAAAAATAAATCATCCTGCAAGAACATCAGTATGAAGGAAAAAACCCACTTGATTGCTCATGCTCTCTTTTTTAAATATAGGCAAAAACACCATTAACACAGAACGATGGAACCTCAATATAAGAGCACTCAACAAACAAACATTTCACTGCACATTAACTACGGATGCAATAAGTTTTGCTTGTGCCAAAGCCCCCAAAAAAAAACCAAAACAGATTGCAGATTTAAGTGACACAAACTGGCATGTATCCACAGTAGAAAATATTTGTCAAAGGCCAGTTTTGCTAAAAAGACAATACATCACATTACCATCAGAATAAGAAGAGAGCTGCCACCGTGTAGTGTGGCATCAGCTTACCAGGCACCCAAACACCCCACGGCGAGCACGAGGGGCCGCGCTGGGGAACAAGGCAGCCTCGACCCACCTTCACGTGGAATAACTGACTTCGTTTTGCGGTGGGTAACAATAATCAATACACACTTTCTCGACAGATGCTTACCAAGCATTACACGGGGCTCGCAAGCAGACCACATTGCTGCAACATGGGTTTGGGACCAGCAGAATCACCCAGGATGGTACTTGCCCAGATACTTTAGTTCTTAGAGAAGCAGGGGTTTCATTTGTTTTTAAATCTGCACTTCAAGAGATTTAGTCTTTAAATTTACATTTGTTGTTTCAGCTACAGGAATATTTAGGACAAGCCCAGCAGAGCAGCTGTATAACAAGCCAGGTGTATTATTTATAATAAGCACATATAATATATACAAACACGGGGGGGGGGGGGGGGAAAAGGTCAACAGAAAGCTTCAAAGCTTCCAGCCACCTGCACTTCTGATTGCCAGGTGCTGAGGAAGAGGAGCAGAAAAAGCACCTCCTCCTCCCACTGCGTGCCTGGTCCACCCCCAGCACTTACCTTGGAAGACGGCAGCGTTCTGGATGACGAGGAACTTCAGCTCCATGCTGGCAGACTGCAGGACCTGCTCCATGTTCAGGCGGGCTGTTGCCTGGTACTTCTCCTCCATCTTCCTGGAGCAGCACGTGGAGCCCTTTGGGATACATACTTGCAGATCCGACCCTGGAGAGAGACACAAGAAGGGCAGAAAATTTGCACTAGGAGGTAGAATTGCTGGAGAGGAAACCAACTCCATACAGAATCACCAAGGTTGGCAGGGACCTCTGGAGATCATCTAGTCCAATCCCCCTGCCAGAGTAGGATCACCTAGAGCAGGTTGGACAGGACAGCATCCAGGCAGGTTTGGAATGTCTCCAGAGTCAGAGACTCCACCACCTCTCTGGGCAGCCTGTTCCAGTGCTCTGCCACCCTCAAAGGAAAGAAGTTCCTCCTTGTGTTCAGATGGAACTTCCTGTGTTCAAGTCTGGTGTTGTTGCAATCACTGTTCAGGTAAATTGATGACATTTCTGGAATTTGCCCTGAGCAAGCAGCTCAGCCGAAGGAGAAGACCGATAAGGCAGAGCCAGGATGGCTGAGCAATAGCCCCCAAGAGCTGGCCATGTACGCCTGCCAGCACCCTGCTTGCTTCGCTCCCACACACTCCATCCACGGATGTGCTGGTGCCGAGCAGAGCATCACCCTGCTGTCTCCTGCATGCCCACCAGCACATCAGGAAGCAGCTGCAGGCACCCAGAAGAGATGGAGTGGGAAATGGAAAGAAGAGCCAGGGTTTGAAGCTGCGGATTTAGAATGAATAGAGCAATGCACGTAGTTCAGCACGCAGGATATGCTTGTAATTTGCATAAAGACTTAAAACTGCAATCTCCATTCTTTTGCATCCACAGCAATAACACTAACAACAGGAGGACACAACAACAATTATTTGGTTTTTTGGGTTGTTGGGGTTTTTTTTTAAGTGCAGACTTCTAAATTGTATACATCTCCCGAGTCTTCCCACCGATTTCACCACCCCATCCTTCCTCCATTGCAACAGGCAAAGCCCGAGGTCCATCACTTCTGTTGTGCGAGTCCCACTGCAGAGGGACAGGTCCTGAGGCACACGCTGAGCGCTGCAAAAGGCAAGTGCCTTTTCAGCAGCAGCCAGGCCACCGCATGGGCAGCGCCTCCACCCATTCACCAGACTGCTACAGGAGGCAGGGGACAAAGGCAAGAGGAGCATCTCTTGCTCTGGCATCTCAAGCTGCAACTCAAAAGCACTGGTCAGTGATGCTAAACTTTGTTTTTTCACATTCCCAGAGCCTTCCCAAAGCTCTTACTCCCGCAGGTGGTAGACAATTTTAGGAAAAGTGTTGTTAGTTAAAAAGTGATAAATAAAATCAAGGGGCGGGGGGGGGGGGGGAAAATTTAA
>VFFE01006951.1:145473-171484 GCA_008921705.1 Burhinus oedicnemus | reverse complement strand
TTTTTTTTTTTTTTTTTTCTCTCCCCTACCTTCACAGCGTAATTCAGAATTAAACAGGTACAATTTATGATTTTAACTTTTCTGAAATGGTTGGTACAAACAGACTATCATTGGGAGCGGAGTATTTAGGTGAATAGCTGTGTCACTTTCATCAAACACGTTTCACAGAAGTAAATTACTTGTTTTCTTCATTGAATTGATAATCAGTGTATGACGGTTGTTGTACTGTTGCATAATTGCAACAAATTTCTCCTTGATTTGCAAATAAATTATGAAAAACACCCGAGAGCAGGAAGAGTAATGCCAAGTGCGTAACTCCATGTATTTTGTCACCAGGAGTAGTAACTGTAATATTTTTGAACTCAGAAATACTAAGTCAACAGTAACATGAATTGTGCTTTCTTTTTCTTTACAGATGTGCTCTTTATGCCATTGTCCTGGAGCGACCATTGGCTGTGATGTGAAAACATGTCACAAGACATATCACTACTACTGTGCTTTGCATGATAAAGCTCAGATAAGAGAGAAACCCTCACAAGGCATTTACATGTAACTATTATTTATTTGCTGTGTTTATTTTTCTATTTATATTTCACATTCTTTTTTTAAAAAACAACAACAACAAAAACAAAAAAACCACCCCAAACAAAACAAACAAACAAACAAAAAAAACAAAAAAAAAACAACCCACATTTTAAATAAGTTGTTTAAACCTCAGTTTCTCCAGGGTGATATGAGCTATAGGCAAAGGGTCTCAGAATTGATTCTTTGGTGATTTGTGGCTGGGAACTCCAAAACTTTTTTTAATTGACAGATGTACAACAGGAAGAAAAGCAATAAACAGAAGCCTGGAAAATGGTCCTTGAGTGATGTTCCCCTATTACAGAGATTTATGCAGCTGCTACTAGGAGAGTGCTCTGAAGTGTAATTACCACACAGAGTCATGCAAGATGGGCCAGATCCAAGGTATAAGCAAGCAGTCATTGCTTTAATTATGATCAAGTTTATGTACTTAAGCAAATGTAAAATCCACTTTCGATCTGATACGTGGGAACTTTATCATCGTAACAAGTTGGAAGCATTCACTTGAAACACCAGCCCTGTTAGGAGATATTGATCCAGCTACCCACAGGCTCTGCAGAGGGGCAAAGGGCTCCTTATTCCTCCGGAATACCAGGGCTGCAGCCGGGGCTGCCTGGGGAGCAAGAGCACAACCGAGCAACTCCAGCAACTTGAACCCTGCTGGGAAAGGAAGATGCCCAGGCAACAGCACCCGCAGCAAACACAGCCCAGGCCAGGATGGAGGGTGCCAGCAGTTTCCGGGGAAGGACCGACCACATCGCAGCAGGGAGGCCCCAGCCACCCCTCATGGTGCTGCCTGCCAAGACCCATCAGGAGCACCCCCGCTGCCCACCCCTCCATTACCTCTCCCTGTAAAAACACACTCCAAGAAAGCTACCTAGGGATCAAAGCAAACATTTCACTGACTTTCACAGAAGCAAGGGTTTCTTTGATTACAAACAACGGGATTTGTCATTTTAGTGATGATAAGAGCAACTCTTTCCCTTCCCTGCAACTCTCCATGCAAACATTTCATTGCAAAGTATTTCCAGCGCTACCTCCGTACTGACCAGGAGACCAAGGCCCTACAGGGTGGAGAGAGAAGAGATGCTGCTCCTGCAGCTAGTCTGAAGGGAGCACAAAGAAGAGTCAAAAATTACACAGGAAGGGGATGTAAGGATAGAAAGGTACTCTCACACCAGGACTTCGATCTAAACTCTCCCTCTAGATCTCACAGCTGTTGGTAAGCTGAGACATTGCTACAATCCAAGGATTTGGGATTTGCACCAGCAGACACAACAGCTCCTTGCAGTCCCAGCCCTCGGCACCCTGCTTCTCCCCTTCCCCTCCTGCGCTGCCGCAGATCATTGCTGAAGCAACTCTTGTCTTTCTGGCCTGCGCGACACTGAATGCAAGAAACCTAACTCAACACATCATTATTAAAAGCAGCTGCTGCTGGCGATGATCTCATTGCACCTCCCCTGCCTGTCATGTTTGCCTGTTATCTCTTCCTTTTCATACTTTGATCGTAAGCTTTTCAGGGCAGGCGTTCTCTGCTGCGTATTTAACCTAACACAACAGCACCCGGGCTCTCCAGGCAGCTCTGTAACGCAGCTATCAAAACCTATCCCTGTGTGTACACACACTCCAACCGCGCAGCCACCCACCTGGAGGAGCCGACACTCCCTAGTTACCAAAAACCTGAAAAAGGACCTTTAAAAGGCATAGAATTCAGTTATTTCACTTACATTTTAAAATGGGAAGAAAGCACATGTACTGATGGCAGCCTTGGAGGATGTAGGTGGTGAGGTTTGGTGCGGTACCACGCAGGCAGCCACCTGTAATGCTAATGGCACGGTGGAGTAACGTCTTGCCCAGCTCCGTAACGGCCTCCCGCCTGGGCCATCACACCCCGCATGGCACCCACGCGGCTCACAGCGCTGCCTCTTTCCAACCCCATTTTCTGGAGCCGTGGCTGGGGACGAGGGTCGGGATGCTCGGAGGGGATTTCCAGAGCAGGATTTCCCTTGGATGACGGCTTTGCTCACCGCACCGCTGGCTGCCGGCGCATTGAGGAAAACACCTCTGGCAGATGCAAGACCAGCGGAGACGCGGTGCCTCCGCTCGGTGGCAGGGCTGCCGCGCTCCCCGGGCATCTCGCACCGGTACTCCTCCCCCTCACAGTGGTATGCGAGGACGGCCGGTTCTGCAGGCAGCTCCGCCCGACAGCAGAAGTTTGCCTATGAGCCACCTCTAGGTAAAAGACCGCTCCGCTAAATAAAATGAGAGCGATAAAGGACCCGCTCATCCAGACTTCCATTGCAGGGGCGCACCCGCAGCGCGGAGCTCGGCGGTCACGGGCACCGGGCGGCCGGCAGCCCACCCCTGCACCCCAGCTAGCGGGGAAGAGCAGCCCCCCGCGGGCGGCGGGAGAGCGGGCAGCCCGCACCCGGCTCCGCCGCGTTCCGCAGCCGCACAGCGGAGCCCGCTTCGCCCCGCACCCGAGCGCGGCGCACCGGCGAGCCCCGCGGAGGGGGAGGAGCAGCGGCAGGCCACGGGGTCGGGCGGCCTCACCTGACACGGGGCTCTCGGGCACCCACTTGGCTCCGGGCTGCAGCACCTGGAAGGCGGCGCGGACCGGGCGGCAGGCGGCTTCTCCCGCCGGCTGCGCGGCCCCCGGGGCACCGAGCAGCGCGGCCAGCAGCAGCAGAGCTCCGCCGCTCCCCGACATCCTCCCAGGGCACCGGAGCGCCGCTCTAGACCCCGCCGGCAGGCATCCCCGCCGGGACCGGGCTGCTGGGCAGCGGAGCGGAGCTCAGCCCCGCGCCTCGCCCGGCGCTCCCGGAGCGCCGGGACCGGCTCCGCGCGCCCCGCCCCGCCGCGCTCCCATTGGCCCCCGCCCAGCCGGCTCCCCTAAGCTGATTGGTGCCCGCCCCGCCGCCGGCAAACTTGCCCCGCGCGCGGCACCGCCCCGGTGCTCATTGGCCCCGCCGCGCCCCGCCCCGCCCCGCCAGGGGCGCGCCACACCTGCCCCGCGCTGCGGCCCGGTGGCCGGTGACCGGCCCGGGTGCGGGTGCGGGTCCGGGTGCGGGTCCGGGTGCAGCAGCGCTACAGGCTCGGACGGGGCCGGGTGCTGATCTGACCTGCCCGCCTGCGCCGCCTGTGCGGTGAAGCACCCGCGTTAAGGCGGGCCGGCGCTTTGCGCAGCGCCACGCGTGGATCCGAGACGGGGCGGTCAAAGGGCGGGTGATCTCTCCTTGGCACGCAGGCGTGTGGCGGGAGTCCACTGCGCTGCGCCCTGAATAAATAGAGCCTCTCTCATGCCCTCCCCGTCCCCAGTTCGAGCTGCAAGGGAGCGCTGTGTTACATGCACGGCAGCCAGCCCCGTTCCCCCGAGACTAACGGACGGCGAGCGGGGTCTCACGTGGGAACTCTGTGGTGAGCACAGGGCCGGCACCGGAGCCCTGGGTAACCCGAGCTCTGAGGGGGCCCAGGGGTGCCCACGGGTCTGGGGTGCTGTTGGGTGAGCACTGGGCAAACTACCAGAGGGGTTACAGGCAGCCACGTGTGGGCAGGCTGTATTACTGCTCCACCGAGGCTTTTCCCCACCAGTTTCTAGCTGGAGCTGTTGGGAACCCGTTGGTCACCGAGCAGAAGCCCCCGCAGGGACCCCCAGATCTGGACACGGGGACCCTCGCTGTGGCACCAGCCAGGGTCAGGACAGCACAGCTCCATCCCACTAGCAAAAAAACCCTAAATAGCAGCAATGCGTGTTCACCTGCAAGGGGCCCACACTGCCCATTGCTCGGCAAGCAGCTGTATAAAGTGGGAAGCAAGCAGGGCGGGGTGAGGGAAGGCTTTATTTAAAAAAAAAGTAGGGACCCTGTACAAAAAATTGCCAAAATTGTGTTTGCCCAGGCTGTCTCCTCGCTGCTCGCCCCCAGCCTGCACAATGCTGCTTCTGCAGAGAAAAACAATGAGAGAACAAGCATAAGCAGAAGAACAGGGGAAAAAAAATCCATTTAAAATTTCCAGTGCAAATACAGGATCAAATTATCGCTAATGGCTTGCTACCAGCTCTTTTTCACTCTGAAATTTTGAAGAGGGATGAAAAATGAAAGTCCAACCTGTGTGTTTGTTCTAAGAAAATGCCTGCCAGGGAGAGATTGTTAAAGTATATTATGGATATGAGACTAATAAGCTGGAATGTGCAATATGTCTCGTTGGTTAATGGATTGTCGGAGCCCGTTGCTGTCCACAGACTGAGCTATTTATTATCCGTTTATTGTGTCTAGTAAGCACGGCTGACAAACCTTCCATTAACCAGGCAGCAAAAAGTCCCACTTTGCAGGAATTTGGAGGAATCCGGAAATTTCATTTTGCTCAGAGGAGCAGGTGCTCCACAGTGCAAATTGCACCTGACTGCAGCAGAGCAAAGACCGGGCGTGCGCTCAGTGGCACGGATGAGGATTCATCCTTTACGCGTTTTCATCCTTTAGGTGTTTTCATTTCTCCCGGTTCCTTCCATGAAATACCGTCACCCGTGCTTCAGCTCATGTGAGCCACATCACGCTGGATAGTTAATGTATCTTTTCTGCATCTCCTTCATCGATTCAGTGATGGATTTGTTATGTTTATGCAACAGTTTGGGGTTTGGGTACAGTACTGCTTTAGGTTAGGAATCAATTGGACTGAATTGCAAAATATAAAGGCTGGTATTTCAAGCGCTCCTTTATATACACTATTGCAATCTATATTATGTTTATGGCCTGAATTACAGTTGTCTAAAAGGCATTCAAGCATCTCCTGTGTTCATCTTCAAACCTGCTGCGTGTATTTCATTTAAGTACAGGAGGCTTTTACTGTTCCAGGTAGGTACATAGATATTGTCAAGCATGCCATTATAGCAAGGAATTACATACAGCGCCAAATAGGTGGCATTTAGGTATCTCTGCTAAGACGAGGGAGTGCTTTAAGATTTCAAACCAAATTAGAAAACAACATTACTGCTCTTTACTGGGTCTGGCTTCACAGCAGGATCTGTCATTATCTTGACAATGATTCCCTGCAAAAATAAAGTTTATTTATCAACAAGGAGTTATGTCAGAAGTGAGTTAAAGCTTGTGGAAACATACAACAAAACCAAGTGGCAGCTCTTTCTTTCGGTCACTATTTTAGCTTATAAGCCCGCTGGCAGGAAAAAAAAAAAAGAATTCACATTTTAACTGAAGACTTTCCCTAATGGAGCAAGTGATTTTCACTCATTTCTCCCAGTTTCACTGTGGCATTATTGACTTCCCTTGAGGTAATAAGCCCAAGGATGCAGCTGGATGGAGATGGGGGGTGAATCCCATCCCATCCATGGACCAACTATATCACTGTGTTCTGTAGCACCCCCAACTCTGCCCCCGAGCCCGAAGGACACTCTCCACCCTGGTGCCTGCAGAAGCATTCCCCCGATGACAATTGCAGACTCTTTGACCTCCATCAGGTCTGCAACAGCCCAAAGAAAGTCTGAAGCAATTTTTCTGAGCGCTGCACATCCATGCGACTTGTCCTTTTAATGTGCAAGGGTAGCAAGTGCAGGTTTGTCCTGGAGGAGAAAGCAGAGGATTTGCTCCAAGATCAGAGGCAAAGTCACTGGGTTAGTTGTCTGCCAGCAGATGTAGTAAGAGCCAAGTCGTTGTCTCGTATCCAGGATGATAATTTCCCTTGTTACAACTGCTCACACCGTAAAAATTTCACTTAATCATCTACCTGCCTCAAGCCTGTAAGTAATGAGCGGCAGGATTGTGTGTAGCTGATTTTATCAAATGCTCTTCTGAAGTTCTCCACTGGGAAAAGCCTGAATCAATTAAAAAGCCAAGGAGAGACGTAGGAGAGGGATTCACACTCCTCAGTCGACACTCACCAGGTTATCAACACATTCCACTTACTCTTCCACAGCTGAAAGGATGGATGAGCTCCATGGGGACAAGGCCAGCTGAGCATTGCCTATAGCAGAGGAAACCACCACGGGGCAGGGGAGGAAAGGAAAAACCTGAAGCATCTGTTGCCACATCTGCATGGTTTTGGCACATACCTGGCAGCCTACATGGGCATGTTTTGGCCTGGCTTTCTCATCCCTGCTGTGATCCCTTTGTGCTGACCACGGCCCAGCTGCACCACTTGAGATCTCATGTGTCCTGCTGAAACCAAGAGCTGCAGGCAACAACGGCTTCTCCCTATCAAAATGACCCTTTCCATCTTATTCTTCACCCTGCAGAAGTTGCATTTTCAGGCTTTCATAACCCTTTGTGGAGGAGGAGAAGGGAGAAGCTCTTTGCTACGTAACAGTACTCGCACATTATCTGATGGAAAAAAGAAAAGTGCATTTGCCACGGGGCACTGGGAGAAATGATGGATTGCCAGGTAGCAGACATCCCTCCCCTCTTTGGCAGGATATTGTATTCCGTGTGCCATATAGGAATGCTGATAGATCCATAAAGCATTAGCCTTTTCCTCACCCTAAAAAGCAGTGGCTGATAAATCACTAGCTCTCTGAAGTTTGTTGGGTGCAGATCACACAGCAGAAGCAGCGGAGCCTTCAGAGAGATGCATCACTTAAAGACACTGCAGATGCCAATAGAGCTGTACACCAAGAATATCCAGATAAATCACTTTACCTATCCAAAAATGAGATACTTCAGAACTAGAACTTTTTTTGCAAGTAGGTACCAGTTTCAGTCACATTCACATCAGAAATGCCTCCCAGAGCCATGGAAAATCTGCGCTCCAGTTCTAGGGATCTCCCCTATTTTCACAAAGAGTTTGGAAAGTCTTCTCTCCCATTATAGGACACAAAACTTACTGAAATTGCAGGATATTTCATGGGATAAAATCCCAGCCGGACCCAAACCTTTCCAAACCAGCTCTTAACGGTGGATAAGACACAGGTTTTGCAGGGGGCAGCTAGATATACAGCTAACCAACCAGTTACCTGAAGAGTTTTGCATCCTTTCTAAAACTAAAAATGCACAGACACAGCAGATGTGGCTCAAAAGCTCTTCCACGCGCCTCCCCCCCCCCCCATCTCTGGAGGACCCAAAGCACGGCGTGAAAGGGTGAAACATGCAGTGTGCCGGAGTTTGAGGCATGCTGGTCATGGGAGGAAGGATGCTCATAGCACTCCTCACCACTGCCCAAGCTGCAATACTCACCTCTTCCCCGGCTCACAGCAAGTGGGGCTGAGCACTAGCGGAGCTCCTGAGTGCAAGAGAATTGCTTGAGACGCAGCTCAGCAGAGGGAATCAAAGCAGAAGAGATGGGAGAAAACTATTCACCGTGCACTGCTGCCTCTGCTGGGAGCAGAGGGCAGACATTTCTCAAGCTGATATTTTCATTTATCATCTCCTGGTGATTAATCAACTGAAGAGATGCCGCCAGGAGACAGCCCAGAAGGGATCAGCCCAGAGCATTCACCTACGAAAATAAAGTGCTGCCGACAATTACCAACGCACGGCTGTCACGCCACGGGCATCCTGCTGGTGGGGGGAGCTGGGATGTAAAATTACGGGGCACTGCTGTGAACTAGCCCTGCACAGAGCGAGCAGACTGACAGCTTCGGTGCAGCGTGGGTGGCACTCTGGGTTTCACTCCGGAGAGATGCTGCACCCCAGCTCCCTGCCCTGGCGCGGGCTCAACAGCGAGGCAGCAGGAGACGTGGTGCACAGTGCACGGTCAAAGTGCAAAGCAAGACTAGTTCTTCCCAGACCAGGTGGCCTGAGTAAGAGTGGTGTGGCTGCAAAGGCTGATGAAGGGCTACAAAGATGATTAAGGGACTGGAACATCTGTCTGATGAGGAAAGGCTGAGGGACTTGGGTCTTTTTAGTCTGGAGAAGAGAAGACTGAGGGGGGATCTCATCAATGCTTATAAATACTTAAAGGGAGGGTGCCGGGAGGATGGGACCAGTCTTTTTGCAGTGGTGCCCAGTGACAGGACAAGAGGTAACGGGCACAAACTTGAACATAGGAAGTTTCATCTGAACATGAGGAGGAACTTCTTTCCTTTGAGGGTGGCAGAGCACTGGAACAGGCTGCCCAGAGAAGTGGTGGAGTCTCTGACTCTGGGGACATTCCAAACCCACCTGGACACCATCCTGTGCAACCTGCTCCAGGTGACCCTGCTCTGGCAGGGGGGTTGGACTAGATGATCTCCAGAGGTCCCTTCCAACCCCGGTGATTCTGTGATTCTGTGAAGCCCTGTTGTACGATGTGGAGAGCACACAAGCTTTGAGATGGGATTTACAGCAGAACCAGGAGAAGGTATATTGAATATATAAATTGCTCCCACTCAAAAGGAGACCACGATGTATCCCAGTGCCTTTCCAGGAGTGCTTTTTTCCTGTGCGGTGGCACCACAGTAAAACTTGATTTATGCCTTATTAAATTATTTTAATGCTTAATATTATATGCAAAAACTCTGTGAAGAGATATATTAGAGGAATATTTCTGCTAGGCTCATGCAGAAGCTGTCTCCCATCGCATGGTAATGAGGCGCTTCCAAAGGTATCAGAAGCATTAGACTGCTCCTCAAACGCCATTTTGCGGGTAGAAGAGCGGATGGGTGACTTAGTGGTGACTTTTATACCCAATAATTCAAGGAATTGTAGGGACACAGCGTTCTTCTCCCTCACCGACGCAGAATCAGGAGTCATTGCTGGAGCCAGTGGATTTGGAGCAGCCCCAGCGAGCACCAAGCCCAGCAAGGGAGGAGACCTCGGAACAAAGCAATGTGAAGCAGCATGAAGAGCCCCCACCAATGACAGGGTGGCTCTGGGGCCAGCGATGGGCTACCGCAGTGTTCAGCCACTGTGTAGCAGGATGGACAACATCTCTGTTACTTGCTGTGTACCCCCCCAGCACCTCCTTCCTCCCCCTCCCTTCCCTTTTGGGCTTCTCACTTTTCTTTCTCATTAAGGAAAGGTCACTGCACACGATGGCAAGGAGAAAAAATTGCAAACCAAAGGAACTTCTGTTATAACAGCCGCTTTCTCCAAGTTCCCTCCAGATCCGTTGGGCTGTTGTGAGCCTCATCCTGCAGCCGGAGAAGCGGCATAACATTCGTTGGCTGCATGTTCAGCTCTCAACGGGGCACAGCACTGATCTGCCCCTCCGCTGCAGACGCCTGCTGTTCCCCAGAGGCTCTCTTGGCCTGTTTGGGCTTTTCACTGCTCCAGGTCTCCCAGCTCAGACATCACATCTGTGCCGAGTATGGCTGGCTATGTCCCAGAGCACTTCTCTGCCTGGAACGCGAGGGTCCCACAAGCTGTGCAGAGTTGTCCCTTCCCATCAGCAGCCCCCTCATGCTTTTTCCCTGCTCCAGCCCATCACATTGGGAGACACAACTTTGCACTAATCAGTTTTTTTCCAGCTGCCTTCATGGCCTGATCCTGCAAGCAGCAGCTACACAAGAAGCCATCTGACCATTCCTCCTGCCATTCAGCATGACCTGCACAGGCTGGAGAGTTGGACAAAGAGGAACCTAATGGAGTTCAATAAGGGCAAGTGCAGGGTTCTGCACCTGGGGAGGAATAACCCCATGCACCAGTACAGGTTAGGGACCGACCTGCTGGAAAGCAGCTCTGTGGAAAGGGACCTGGGAGTCATGGCGGACAAGTTGACCATGAGCCAGCAATGTGCCCTTGTGGCCAAGAAGGCCAATGGTAGCCTGGGGTGCATTAAAAAAAACATGGCCCTCTGCTCTGCCCTGGTGAGGCCACACCTGGAGTGCTGTGTCCAGTTCTGGGCTCCCCAGTTCAAGAAGGACAGGGAACTGCTGGAGAGAGTCCAGCAGAAGGCTATGCAGGTGATCAGGGGACTGGAGCACCTCTCTGATGAGGAAAGGCTGAGAGACCTGGGGCTGTTCAGCCTGCAGAAGAGAAGCCTGAGAGGGGATCTCATCAATGCTTAGCAATATCTACAGGGCGGGTGGCAAGAGGATGGGGCCAGACTCTTCTCAGTGGTGCCCAGAGACAGGACAAGGGGCAACGGGCACAAACTGGAACACAGGAAATTCCACCTGAACATGCGGAAAAACTTCTTTCCTTTGAGGGTGGCAGAGCACTGGAGCAGGCTGCCCAGAGAGGTGCTGGAGTCTCCTTCTCTGGAGATATTCCAAACCCACCTGGATGCCATCCTGTGCAACCTGCTCTGGGTGAACCTGCTTTGGCAGAGGGGTTGGACTAGATGATCTCTGAAGGTCCCTTCCAACCCCTGCCATTCTGTGATTCTGTCATTCTGTGATTCCTGGCTGGCCAGTCTTGGAGCTCAGCACACACTGAGCTTCTCATTATTAGCATCCTCACTTGCATCTGCAAGGACATTAATAGACCTCAGAGGGCTTGGCTATTAAGATTGCGTCCTTCTTGCACACACCAAATGATCTAATAAAAAAAAAAAGAAAACAGTAAGATTTAACACGCGCATTTGAAGACATTTCCCAAACAACAATTAATTATCCTGCTGGACGCTCAGCCAGGTTTCAGAGGAAACTTCACCCTTCTGCGGAGGAGGACAGCATATCGACAGAAGGGAAGTTTTCTTTTAGAAGGAGCCTCACTAGAGGTCCATGTTTGTCTCATTTCCAATCAGTTAGAATAATGAACCACCTTACACAGAGAGATTTATTTTGTTTTTAAATGCTAAATCATTCCTGCACACAATGCATAAATGTCAGGCCTCTCAAACAGCTCTTCGGGGGTTTGGGCTTTTATTTATATTATTAGTATTAAACATAAAGCAGAAATTGAGAAGCAGATAAGTGTGAAGCCAAGCTAGTTACTCCCAACTCCTCCAGTCCTTTAAATAAAACAGAAACCCACACCTGAGCCATGGGTGTCTCAAGCAGAAATTCTCCTCAAATGCAGAAATCTCTGTGTGTGCATGTTTCAGGGACACAATGGGAAAGAAAGGAAGAACAAGTTGTTGTGCTCCATCACCGCTCCATTTTGTGACACTGGTGTAGGGAGGTTTAAAGGTTTTCCATGAACTCAGGGACTAGTGCAATTAGGTCAAAACTCCGCTTTAATGAAGAAGGAATAAAGCTGTTGACAAGTGACTCCAGAGGGCTCAGCCAGCAATTGAGAAAGCAAATAGAAACAAGCCCAAGCTGGTTATTTTTAGTTCTTTGGGGTTGTTAAAATCAGTCTCGCGGTGCCAGAGGTGTGGGGGACCTGACCGGGCAGCGCTTGGGGCCGGCACTGCCCAAAGATGGGACCCAGAGCCTTGAAACATGGGGGAGAAGAGCTGCTGGGACCCAGGCACTGCTCGGTGGGCATCTCCAGAGGAACCCGCGTGCGAGTGGCATTTTAGGACTTTATTTTAACCTCACTCTAAGTGCAAGCATTTAGAAATAACAGTGACCGTGATGTATTATTCAATGGGCTGTTTTAGGAGAAACTGAATAATTTAAACAATGCATGTTTAAAGCCAAGTGACTTTTCCTCCCTGTGCCCCCCTTTCTCTCATTGCACCTTCTCCGAGGCCAGGTCTCGCTGATTTCAGCAGAGCGGAGCAAGCAGCGTTCAGGTCTTACCCACGGCCTTTCAGGGATTTGTCCCCGTTTGTGACCTGGGCTAGAGTAAGAAGGAAGATCTTAGGGAGACAGAGGTTCGGCTCTACTAGAAACCGCTCTCCCAAATGAGAATAGCTGAGTGTTACATTGAAGTATCCCAACGCTGCCAGTGACCGGTACTTAGTACTCACAGAGTGAGCGTGGGTGGCTTTGGTTTAGCTTCCCTTGGAAAGCTAGACCCGTATTCAGTTTAAGAGCAAAATACCTCATTGTTGCATGCTACAAAGCGTCGAACCAAGACAAACGTACTCTGCCAGTGCGAGCGCCTTGCAAACGCACAAAAGGTTCACTCTGTTCTGCAGACTTTCCGCCAGACAAGGCATTCCCAAGTGCCAAGGGAATGCAGGTGCTTTCTCACTCGCAGGACATGGTGCTAAACAGAAATCCTGCCACGGCAGGGTCCCGGGCTGCTCAGTGAGCACAGCACTAATGCACCGCAAATTGCCCAGCAGCATCCGACCTCCCTGGGGCCCTTCAATAAAATGACTTAACTCCAAAACTGCGAAGTTGTCCCATTAAAAGCAGGCCTGTGTGCAAATCCCTGCCTGAATCCAGGCAGGAGTCTTAGAAGTGAAAAAATTCAGGACAAAAGGAGTTAGTGATATTCTTGCGTTAGTATACTAAGCGTCAGCCTCGCAGTGTTACAGGAGGGGATACGCGCAGGCAGAGGTGGACATTTAAAGTGTTGGGATTTAGAACATTGTGGCTCCATCTCAAACGCCTTCAGACCAGCCGACCTTGAGAGCTCCTTCATTGCCTTGCTCCCACACCTCTCCATTGCCAACACAGGGATAACGGGTTTTCTCTGCTTTGCTGGGGTAGCGAGGAGATAAATTCCTAAGTACACTGAAGAGGATCAGCAATTACAGTGCCAGGGTCACCCTCACACCTCCCTCGATGACAGCCCAAATGGACCGTGCGAGAGATGTCCCTGCATCTTCCTGGGATTAGCATCGATTAAATACCACAGAGAAACTGCATCATTTAGCAACTTCTGACCATTATGAAGACGGTCAGGCTCATACCTTGGAAAAAGGCTTTGACAAAGCTGCCGACGGGAAAGCAGCTAATTCCCGCTGGCTGTGCTCAGGCGGCAGCTGCAACACCAGAAATCTCCCAGGTCCCGAGAACATGAAGATGCCATCTTCATTTCCAAATGGATTTCCTCATTTATTAGATATTCCTGATAGAAATGTACAAGTAAGGCAGATCCAATTAGTTCACCTAATAGTCTTGCGTGATGAGATTGGCCTTAGCCTCTGAGCGCAGGATTTTGCACAAATGAAAGAGCATTCCCATAAAATTGAAAATGTAATTTAGCAATTTGGAAAGAAAATCAACAATCTTTTGAGAAAACTAATAGCTTTTTACTGTGTAATATAAGCTCACTTATCTAGTGTGGAAAAAACATATAAAGCATTAAAGAGAAAACCCTACCACTAAATGTAATAATAACAAAACCTCCTCAAATTATTTCTTATTACTCATCTTTGTTCATTTTCAAACTCCCCAGAAATAGGGACTCTCTATGCTTCTGGCTGATAGTCTCAGCAATCCCTCATATGGCTGAAAGGAGCACACTCCCTGCAAGCTGCCACCCAAAAAAACCCCCAAAAAACAAAAACCAAAATTTTCTGCTTTCTCATGTAAAAAGCAGCCCTTCCCTTCCTCCCGAAGCCGTAGCGCTCGCAGTGTCCCACATTTGCTGTCCCCTGCTGAGAGTGCAGGGCTTGCTACAGATAGAATGGGCTGAGTATAATCCTTGTGTAGTTTATATTGGTATTGGGATCAATATTGGTTCTTTAGTGTTATTAATGTTAATTATTTAGTCTTATTCTATTAAATCTGTTTATATTACAACTCTCAGGTTTCCTTGTTTTTCCCCGATTCCCCTTCCCAGGTGGGAGGGGTCATTGAGTGAGGGAATAATTGTCTAAATGACAATAAATTGTGGGTTTCTCAAACCATAACAACACCCCACAGCAGCTAAAGCCATCGTGCATGGCGTTAAATTCACCTGGATCTTTGGTTCCCCCTAAACCCTGAAGCGTGGCAGCTTTGCCATCGCTGGGGCCACCTGAAGCCACCTAGCGTAGCTGCTCTGTCACCAGCACGGTGACGCCAGGGGCTGAGAGGTCAGAGCAGGTCAGGGGCTGTATATGAGAAGAAAACCCCTCCATCCCACCTCTGTGCTGTGTCTCTCCCAAATCCCTCACTAGCCTTTACTCCTTGGCCAGGCAGCAGGGCAAGATGTTCCGAAAAAATATCCCCCAGCCGAGCAAAGCAGAGCTGGCATCTGATGAGATGGTTTGCAGTGCTCGGTATGGGAGGGCGAACGCCAAGCACGCGGCACACATATTGGCTCGGTGATGCATGGAGATATTTACCTGACCCCTCAATGGAAAGCAAAGCGCTGCAATAGCTGCCGAGAGCAGAGAGAGTGGTTTCAGAGACAAAGCTAGAGATTAAAACAATGCGAGCGGTGAGAGGAAGTGCAAAATTCAAAGCTGTGCCGGTGTTTCTGCACTGGATTTTGGATTACGATTTGCTGCAGATTAATCATGTACCTGTCCTGCTTGCATCGTTTGCATCCCCCCATCAGCTCTTTCTTGAGCTTGCTGTTTTCCAGGTTGCAACAACAGCAGAAATCCAAAAGTTGGTCCCAAAATGTGCATAATTACTGATTTTGGAGAAAACCTACCCCTCCAGCTGCCCTACTTGTAGAGGTTATAATGGCCGGAAAGGGAATTAATTAACCTAGGCAGCTCTCTAGTACACACGTGAACTCACCGCAGCCCATTTACAAACCTGCTTAGAAATGCTGGCTTAGGAGGCAGGCAGGCAGCTCCAAATCCAGCTGCAGATGGAATCCCTGAACATTTGAATGGTAGTTTTGAACGGGAACAACTTGACATTTAATTCTGGGACAATAGCGAAATGTCAACATCTGTTGAGGAAACACAGAATAACAATTAAATTAACACCACTTGCAGCTTTTAAGCATACCGAGACACACTTGGACAAAAGTGGGCTTCATGGTTTGAGTTAAAGACAGCACCGGTCCAGACTGGAGCTCAGCGGGATCAGGTCCTACTCTGGGCAGCTGCACTTCAAGGACGGAGAGCCCAGAGCTGCAGCCTGCCAGCTCAGGGCTTGCCGTGTCTGTATCAGCTGGATCGCTACAGTCTATAGAACCATAGAATCACTGAGGTTGGAAGAGACCTTTAAGATCATCGAGTCCAACCATCAACTTAACACTGACAAAACCACCACTAAACCATGTCCCTCAGCACCACATCTACCCAGCTTTTAAATACTTCCTGGGATGGTGACTCCACCACTGCCCTGGGCAGCCTGTTCCAATGCTTGATACCCCTTTTGGTGAAGAAATTTTTCCTAATATCCAATCTAAACCTCCCCTGGTGCAACTTGAGGCCATTTCCTCTTGTCCTATTGCTTGTCAGTTGGGAGAAGAGACCGACCTCCCCTCGCTACACCCTCCTCTCAGGTAGTTGTAGAGAGCGAGAAGGTCTCCACTCAGCTTCCTTTTCTCCAGGCTGAACAACCCCAGTTCCCTCAGCTGCTCCTCAGAAGACTTGTGCTCCAGACCCCTCACCAGCTTCATTGCCCTTCTCTGGACACGCTCCAGCACCTCAATGTCCTTCTTGTAGCGAGGGGCCCAAAACTGAACACAGGATTCGAGGTGGGGTCTCACCAGTGCTGAGTACAGGGGGACGATCACTGCCCTTGTCCTGGTGGCCACACTATTGCTGATACATGCCAGGATGCTGTTGGCCTTCCTGGCCACCTGGGCACACTGCTGGCTCCTATTCAGCCAGCTGTCGACCAACACCCCCAGGTCCTTTTCTGCTGGGCAGCTTTCCAGCCTCTCTTCCCCCAGCCTGCAGCACTGTAAATGCATCACTCCCAGCCTTTACGGAGGAAGAGTCTGTAACTACCCTTGAGACCTCAGACCATCCCTTATGCAAGAACTTCACTGTGACATAGCAGAACAAACCAAGGCTAGCTGGGCATTTAATTATACGTCTGAAGTCTCTCACAAAGGTTTATTCAAGGATTTCACCTTTTGCTTCCTCTGATTGTGACATAGGCTGGATGTCCTAGCCTAAAACCTGTTGCGGTCTTGGTCTGATGTCTCCTAAGTGAAACATGGCCCCGTGTCATGAGGGTATGATGGTGAAGACAAGGTAAGACCCCACAGAAGCTGGTAGAGCAGCTGGAAAGCAGGAGTATCCCGAGGCTCAGCACACAGAGGGGGATCCCGGCAGGAGCTTTGTCATTCACGGCTTCTCCATGCCACCAACAAGCAGCCAACAGCCTCAGGCAAATGCGGCAGCCAAAAACAGCCTGGAAAAAAGGCAAATAACGGTGTGTTTTGTGCAAGACACCCAAATCCCTCTGCACCACTCAGTCCCAGCCAGGAGCAGGGCTGGGCAGCTTGCCCCAGTTGCAGGACTGTGTCCGAGAGGTGCCCAGGGCTCCCCCATGGCCCTGGCAACCCTGAGAAGCACCGACTCAGCCAGCAGCTCATCTGAGCAATGCCACGTTGCAAGAATTTGTGAAATCACTTCTACCCATCTTGGCTAAAACGAGCCGAAGCACCACAGACTTGGCACTGAGTGAGTTCGTGAGCTGCCTTTTATGAATCGGCCTGAACGCAGGCCAACTCCCGAAGGACAACAGTGCCGTAGATTTTTTGATCTGAAGGAAAGTTACTGTATTTAACCATTATGGGGCAATGTTAAAAAACGGTCACTACATCCGGTCATCAAAGGGGCAGCGAATTAGCAATACTAGCTGGTTTGGCGAGCAATAAATATACAAACTGCCCTGGTTTTCCCCTCCCCATAGTCGTGCATCTACAGATTTAAAAAATTAAAAATGCCTGGGTCAGCCACTCTGTCTCCTTGGACATTTTACACCATTCTGGAGGAACCTTTTCTGTTCGCAGGGTTGAATCTGGAAAAGTGCTGAGTCTTCAACTTGAATTGCGAGTATTTAAAGGTGAACTGAGTTGCAGTAGAGCATTGCATGCAGCACAGCAGATCCTGCTGCTTGGCATCAGGCTTGAGCATCCCAAGCTCAGCCCACGCCCAGGCTGGTGCCAGGCGCAAGGACCCACAGAGAAAGGGACCCAAAGAGGTCACCAATGCTCCCAAACTAGCAAAAAGAAACACAGGTTTGTTTCCATACCCAAGTTCTTGATTGTGCGGGGAGCTGAGGGGGGGAAACCCAGTGTGTTAGCTGGTAGCCGACAACCCAGGGGAAGGGGGAGGCAGCCGTGAGTGGGGACAAGCTGTGCCAGAGAGGGTCCCAAAGAATCCCACGCGGCATCTGATGGCACCTCAGCTCCTGTGGCAACCACGGAGGCAGATCCAACACACAACAAAATACTTCGATTAAACGTGGCTAAACCTTACTAAAACAGAGGTTAATCCTCAGGGCTCCAGTGATGGAAATGGGGTGGTGGAGCTGGACTCGGCATCAGTGCTTTGAGCCTTTCACCCTGCTTCCCCTGACCCAAATCCTGACCCAGCTGAAGTAGGTGGGCATTTTCACGTTCACGTTCAGCCCTGGCATCTTGCCAGAGGGCCAGATTTCCCCGCAGAGTGGCTGGAAAGCTTTCCTCCACTTCCACCAACCTCACACAACACTGCAGAGATTTGCTCTGGATTTCCTTGGATTTGAGCTTGGCATCGGGTCAGAGACCAAGAAACAGTGGAAATGTTGCTTTTATACCATAAACTCTGGGACTGGTACAACACCAACTGCAATCCAGGTACTATTACCCACCAATTCTGGGGGGTTTTTTTCATCCAACTAGCTCATTTCTGTGCCTGCTGGTAGATGATTACATATTTAGCAGAGGAGTTTATTCTCTGTGGTAATAGCTTTTCAAATTAGTGTTCCACGTTTTCTAGGTGATGGGGTGGCCAGGATTGGGGGACAGAGGGAGCCTTCCTTTGAAGAGCTATTTTAACCTGTTACTGTCATTAGCGGCCAAAAAGGATGAGGAATTTCCTCGGCCGGCTCCAGTCCTGCTGACAGCCACTGGTGGCAAACTGGCCGCAGGATAACGCACTGCTTGGCAGGGCCCAGTCCAGGCACCAAGACCACAGAGGGACACACTGGGAGGTGGTCCGAAATGGATTCAAGGCTTTATCTCAACAGCTGATAACACCCCACAGAACATTGCCTTTTCTTTCCCCTTCATTATTAGCAGGATAATGACACTTGTGGAGGGGTTGTTTTTCCCAAATTCAATCCTTAAACTCCATCATGACCTCTCAGCTGTTTATTCCTGTTAAATGTACAGGAGAGCAATAAGAGAGGAGAATAATCACTTCAAAAGATAAATAACTTCTCTGTCCCCACCGGGGCTGTGTGGCCGCAGCCAGGCCTGGCAGGAGGCATGAAATCGCCTGCCCGGCCGTCTCCCTCCCCGGCTGCTATTCTGTACTTCAACTCATCACACATGAGGGCGAGAACAAAGCGACCAAAGAAACCATCTTTTTCCATCCCGGTAAAAGCCCAATAGTTCAGCAGCAATTATTTACATCACTCTGGATGAGGAAAAAAGAGGAAGGGAGAAGAAAGTTGTCAGCGGTCAGGGCACAGCACCAGTACCACTGTCTCCCCATTGGCACCAGTATCCCCTCTGGCTCCGGCGGCTATCCTGGCTAAATCCCCAGGATTTACTTGGCTCATGCCAGTAGTCACTCAGTATAACCACAGAGAGACCCAGGCTCGAGGAGGTCAGATTAAGTGAGGATGAACAAGAGCGGGGGGATGCGAGCAGCGCAGGGTGCTGTTGGCTTGCCCCATCCTTCATTCACGGTACGGCTGTGCCCAGGGACAGATTTCTCCCACAGAGCTGCAATAGCTTGACCAGATTGAAGACACTAATAAAACCTTTAAACAGAGCCAAGGTGTCCTCCCAAATGCTTCACACAGGGGGACATGAAAAATTATTTGAGAGAACAAGCAAATAAGCAGCACATCTAAGAGGAGTTGACTGGGACAATCTACATTGATTTAAAATAAGAAGCATAAGAAGGACATGAACCTGTTGAAGTAGGTCCAGAGGAGGCCACCAAGATCATCAGAGGGTTAGAGCACCTCTGCTGTGAGGACAGGCTGAGAGAGTTGGGGTTGTTCAGCTCCGGGGAGACCTTAGAGCCCCCTCCAGTATCTGAAGGGGGCCTACAGGAAAGCTGGGGAGGGACTTTTTACAAGGGCATGTAGTGATAGGATGAGGGGGAATGGCTTCAAACTGCAAGATGGGAGATTTAGATGAGATCTCAGGAGGAAATTCTTGACTGTGAGGGTGGTGAGACACTGGCCCAGGTTGCCCAGGGAAGCTGTGGCTGCCCCATCCCTGGAGGTGTTCAAGGCCAGGTTGGACAGGGCTTGGAGCAACCTGGTCTAGTGGGAGGTGTCCTGCCCATGGCAGGGGGTTGGGACTAGATGGTCTTTAAGGTCCTTTCCAACCTAAACCATTCTATGACTCTATAAAAACCAATAGCGCCTGCAGCTCTGTGGGCACAGCCCTGGGTGCAGGCAGGGTTTGGGCAGAAATTGGGTTTTAGGCAGCAGGAGCAGGATGGCACAAACTCACTCACAGTGAAGGACAGCCAGGGCTCCAAACACCAACATCTTCTCTGACACTTCCCCCAGCAGCCACCTCAGGGGCAGGGGGTGCAATTTTTTTTTTTTTTTCTTCAAGTGAAGTTTTGAAAAACCTGCAAAAGGCAACAGATTTAGCAGAGCCCTCGGCGAGCAGGACGTGGCCACACTGAGGGGGTTTCCCATCACGTCTCCTGACTGAACAGTTCTCAAGATAACTGATAGGGACTTGTGGTTTATTGCATTTCTGATATTTTAACATTAATAATATCTGGTAGGCTTTTCCCCACCAGCAATCACATCGCTCCACCGTGGGGCTTGGGCTTTACCCTCATTTCTTGTTGTTTTGTCATTTCTAATAACATGTTAACAGACATTTGCGGATCATGAACAGGAGGGTTTCCTCAGACCCATAAATCACAGCCTACCCGCTCACGCCATCTGCGAGAGCAAAGCATTTTGTTAGTGCCACCAAAGAGGGTTTTGGAGAGGAATATCTCAGAGGACGTTCCTCGGAGTCACTCAAGGGGCTGCCCCAGCCCCCTGTGCTCCTGCCCAGGGCCCCCACCACAAAGCCTTCAGCATCCTCCTTTACACCCGAACTGTCCTTGCTTTGGGTTTAGGTCCATGAGCCTTAAAACTGTGAATATTATTTGCTACACTGACAAAACCATATTGCTTATTCTTAAAATCATATATTCCCACTGGGCATTTGCTGTTACATTTCCACCCAAAAAAAAAAAAAAAAGAAAAAGAATTAAGGAGTGGAATAAACTCAAGTCAGAGGCAGAAAGCTTCTAGAGTACCAAATCCTCTGCAGCACTAACAACAATCAGACAAATTCCAGTTAACTCTGTCCTCTTTAAAATCCCTGGAAGCTGTGTTAACATAGACAGCAGCCAGTGGGTAGAAGCCATGAAGCTGGGTGAGACGGTGGCAGTAAATCCCCGTGGGGCTGGGCGACAGCACCGTGACGCTGCCAAGAGCATCCCTGCGCTCGGGGCGGGGGGATGCGGGTCCCAAAGCGAGCGAATGCTGCTGACCTGCGGCTGGCGCAGCAGCAGCATGATGAGAAAAGACATTTATTATGCAGAGCTAATGCCATTAGAGTAAACGGAGTTTGCCCAGAGGAATAAGGAAGCAGTGAGACAGTTACAGCAAACGCTGGAGCGGTTCCCTCGGGCAGGGGTGATTATTAATGGTCGGGTGGACTTGGCACACACAGGCTACGAGCGCGTTCATCCTCATCCACCGCAGCCCCCTCGGACTGGTGGGGGGGGGGCTGAAACCCGGGGGTTTGGGCTGGAGATGATCAGCTGTGTGAGCTGGAGGGGATTTCTCGCCCGTATTTTATTTAGAAACAGCCTGCCCTCATGTGGCGAATGGAAAATCAAGAAGCTGAAGGGTTTTGGACTAAATGCGCCGGGGCAGGGCGCTCACCTGTCGCACACAGCTTTTCCTCGCTCATTTTTGCGCCTATTTCCACCTGCGCAGCACCCCCTTCTCCCGCAGGCCTGGCAATTCCCGGATAGCCACGGGCAAGTGGCCCAACAGAGCCGGGGGGTGCCTGGGGTAGCAGCCCCTGCTCCCACCGCCAAGCTGTGTCCCCCAAATCCCAGCTCGGTCCCCGTGGCACGGGCGTGGGGATGGCTGGACGAAGTCAAAGCAAGCCCTCAGCAGAGGCAGAGCGCTGTGGCTCCGGCATCCAAAATGAGGGGAAAGCGCCATTTGTGTTCAGTTGATGGGCAAAATAGTAAGGATTGTTTCTTGAACGCTTTCCGTGAGGGTGCAGGCTTGGCTCTGAAAGGCAACAACCGCACTCGCCTCACGGATGGGGGTTTCTGGGCAGCCTCTTGGAGCAGCCTCAGCTTGCTGTGACAGGGGAGACAAGCTTTACCCAGAATCAACGTGATCCGGAGTAAGTAAAACCAGGCCAAGTAATAGACCCAAGAAAACCATCTCTTCCTTCCCCACCCAAACAACTCATTTTTGTTTGTTTCTTTTTAAAATGTACATGGATCATAGAATCATAGAATCGTCTATGTTGGAAAAGACCTTTAAGATCAAGTCCAACCATCAGCCTAACACTGCCAAACCCACCGCTAACCCATGTCCCTCAGCACCACGTCTACCCGGCTTTTAAATACCTCCAGGGATGGCGACTCCACCACTGCCCTGGGCAGCCTGTTCCAATGCTTGATAACCCTTTTGGTGAAGAAGTTTTTCCTAATATCCAATCCTCCCCTGGCACAACTTGTGGCCGTTTCCTCCTGTCCTTTTGCTTGTCACTTGGGAGATCTTCCAAATCAGAGCTGAAAAAACAGCCACGATGCAAGACCATCCTGCATCAAGGAACAGAGCGCGCCGGCTACATTTTGGCAGCCGGGACAGTAATTCAACAGGCAGCAGGCGATGCTGTGGGACCAGGAGCAAGATAGCCCATAGCCAGCCCCGACACAAGCACCAGGACGTGGCTGCAGCTCGTGGCTCGGACACAATCCCTTGACACGCAAACAGGGCACATTGCAGTGGCTCCTGCCTGGGGCTACCAGGACCCCAAACCCCAGTGAGATAACGTACCTGCACATCGCACCCACAGCCTGCGCATCTGCAGTGCCAGCATCTCCGACATCTGATGGGACACAAGCAAAGCGGATCTGGAACAGGCTGCCCAGGGAAGCCGTGGAGTCACCATCCCTGGAGGTATTTAAAAGCCGGGTAGACGTGGTGCTGAGGGACATGGGTTAGTGGTGAACTTGGCAGTGCTAGGTTGGTAGTTGGACTTGATGATCTTAAAGGTCTTTTCCAACCCAAACGATTCTATGATTCTAATTACCAATAGCTTCTTACCAGCATGGAAAAAGCAGAACGGGATCCCACAGCAGGAAGCTGAAGTGAGGCAAATCCTGCCCCCAATGCAGGGGCAAAGTTTCTGACCCTGGGACCAGCTCCTATGAAGACAGGATGGTCTCCAAGGTCTTGTGGCACCACTCCAAGCCATACTAGGGGACAGGCTGGTGCCCAGCCGAGCACCACGGGCTGATGTGGAGCCGCAGGGGAGGAGTCTTCCCACTTTTTCCAAACCCCTTCATTTAACGCTCCTGTTCGCAAAGCTCCTCAGTTGCCATCAGCACAACCGAGCACCAACAACTCTTCTTATCTCACCTGTGCCACTTAGGAGCCTCCACCAGGACACTGACTTGTGACAGCCCATTAGAAAATGAGGGGTGAAATGCAATAAATGGCATTAGCCTAGATGGCGCTCACGTTGTTTGTGTTTTTTTTTTACAGCCCGAAAAAGCAGCAGCAGCAGTTTCACCCTAAAACCTGCTTTTCTACCCCAGTTTCTGGCAGCAGCGGGGCCTCCGGGCACTGCTTTCCATGGGCACCTCCGGCAGAGCAGGCTGAAGTCCCCAGAGCAGGATGCTCCCACAGGTCTAAATCCACATCCGAGGAGTTCAGAGACCTGCTAATCCCCATCTCCTGCCAACAACCTTCCAGCAAGCCGGAACGTCAGCATCGCAGCCCAAACTGCCCCAGTGAGAAACTATTAAAGGCAGCCCTGCAGCCCTGCCCGCACTCGAGCGGAGGCTCTAATTCCATTTTATCTGCTTGTCATCACCTCCTAAAACAAGCCAGGCCCATGTTTTAGTTGGAGAGCAAGGCGTAACTGGGTAAAAGAGATTTTTTTGGTATATAAAAAGAATTTGGAGTAGGGTTGTTTACCATGCTGCTGCCTCGGGAACAGCCCATCAGAGGAGCTGTGGCGATGTGGCCATCAGAGTTAACGCAGTTGTATTTTGCTATGTTTACCATACTAATAAAATCAGAGAGGTCGGTGGCAATGGCAACACTCCTTCCTGTCCCTGCTGCTCGCACACCGGCTTGGTGGGGGAAGAACCGCACTCTGCCAACACGGTCCTAACTCAGTTAGTTGTAAATTTATTTTCTTCAAAACCAACACCAGCTTTTACTGCAGATAAAGTGCTTACCACGAAGTCTCCCTGAAACAAAGGGCAAGTAGCCACCTTGCACTCCTTTCTGTCCTGTATCAGCATAAAGAGAACTAAAACATTTTTAGTCAATCAATTAAGCTGTGTCATATGCTACTCTTGGATTGAAGGGTGAGGCTCAGACGCAGCATTCTTCAGCTACAGGGCTGATTTATAAGGTTTTCATCATCATCATAAACATTTTTGTTTTAGTAGAAATTGCTCCTCCTTTGAGCAAAACAAGGATTTGGGGGTTTGCGTCAGTCAAAACAGAGAGCAAAGACAAAGTTCTTCTCTGGTCTTTCTGTATCCTTTTTACTCCATATCGACACAAATCCAGATTTTTCATCAGTCAAACCAGAAAACTTCTGTCAATCCAAAAGACGCTTTTGAACAAGAAAAAAAGAAGAGGAAAATTAAGAAGAAAGAGAAGCCATGTCGGCCAGTCCTGCAGTGCTCCTGAGGGAACAGTCATGTCCAGGGAGCACCGGCAGGACAAACCTCCCATCTCCCAGGCTGGTGCTTCCCCCGATTCCTCCCGCATCCCAGCCGGAGAGCTGAAAACTCAGCTACGAGCAACATCGGTTTGCAGCTGACGGCCCAGCAGCACCACCGATAGCTGACCTCTGCCCGGGTATACGGGCTGGGATTTTCAAGCCACTTTCAGGGATTTAAGCGCCCACCTCAGACCACTAAAAATTAATAGGAGTGGATGTTCTGGGACCTGGTGCTACTTCGAAAAAATTGTTTGTTAAAGCACTAACCGCTGCTGGGTACGGGAAGGAACGAGCGCTTTGGGCTTTGCTGCTAATGAACATTAGTCCGGCTTCGGAGGAGGGAAGGGGGCTGTGTTTTTAGGGCAGGAAGATCTTAATTTTCTTTTCATTGCTGCAATGAAGCTCTGAGCAGGCAGGCTGACAAAGCGTGGCCTTTGAAGTCCCAAGAGATTTGTTACTTCTGTCAAGCTTTCAATCTGTCCTGCCAGCCATTTGCTGTTGCTGCAGGGCACCTACCAGGGAACCAGGTTCGGTGCCTCCGCCAGCAGAGAACAGCACAAGGACAGCGCTTTGCACCAAAGAGCCCATTTCCATAAAAACAAATAAATTTTTAAAAAAATTACTTTACTCCAGCTTTGTATCACCAGAGTAACAAAATGGTAATTTCCCCTTCTATATGAATTATATATATATGTAATATAGATAAAAACAGCATTGGTCATTTCCCCTTTGGTTCAGTGCTGCAGTTCCCTGCATTTTATAAAATCCTTTGGCAAATGAAACATAACCTTCACAAGCAACACTTCCAATGGGAAAGGTAATTAGCCAAGTAACTGGTGACTTCTGATCCGGCTGCAGCAGCCGGCATACCGACTGCAGAAGTACGGTAACCTAAATCAGTAGGTAGATGGAAAAAGTCAAAGAGAATGAGGCATGTTATTCTGGTGCATCATGGCAGGGGATCCGATACGGGAGAGATGTGCAGCCAGGGAAGACATCGAGGACGGATGCAACATGTAATCGCTTTCTCAGCCAGAGGGTCAGGATGAGATCCAGCTTGGATCTGGGCAATACTCGGTAATTTAGAAATATTTACAACTCTGCGTGGGGTGTGATTTAAACCTAAAACCATATGGAAATGAAACCCAGATTTTATGGCCACGCACTGTAACCACTTTGGACAAAGTTACTGGGGAGCAGCCGGAGATGAAGGGCAGCGAGCACACAGGCTGTGCGCGCTGGAAGACGTGCCGGTTAGAAACGCTTACCTGGGCTCAGTGCGCCGATTTAGACATGAAGGTGCTGCTAAAAAATATACCCTGAAGACGCATCAACAGCAGAAGATACTTTAAAAAGAAATTATGGTTCAGAAGTATTAAGAATTATTTTAATAAGCTTCCTTTAAGAGAAAAGGAAATTACCCACTGGATGCTCCATGAGATAAACACTGATTACAGCTGGGAACGACCGCACACATATTAAATAACAGAAAGTGTTGTGTGGCAGGAAGGAGACTGAAATAATATGAAATATCCCCACTCTATAAAAATAGCCTAGGCACTCCTATGTTAGAAGTCCTCTGAAGTTTCCAGAACAAGAGTTGCCTTTTTCCACGAGAAGCACTCACGTCTGTGTGTGCTTGTACCTATTTATATACTTCCAGTAAAAAAAAAAAAAAAAAAAAAAAAAAACCCCGGCCC
>VFFE01006951.1:125923-139334 GCA_008921705.1 Burhinus oedicnemus | reverse complement strand
AAAAAGAAAGAAAACCAAAAAATTAAATAAACCGGATAAAATAACAAAAAGCATGCAGACGGGGAGGGAAGCGCCCCCGGGCTGGCACCGGGTTCCTTGGGGAGGGGGGGGAAGGCAGAGAGGGTCGCGGGGGAAGGGTCGAGGGGACGCGGCGCCCAGCGCGTTACCTTTGAGCCCGAGCAGCGCCCTGGAATAAAAAGGGTTTTACGAAAGTGGCGCGAAGACAATATCATGTGATCCCAGCCCAGGGCGTCTCCTTCCCGCACCGACCAGCCAAAAAAAAGAGAGAGGAATAAAAGCGGGGGGGGGGAAGTACATCCGCTCCCCGCTCCATTAGCATAATTAATTGTGTCCTGCAGCTGCAGCCGCCGCTCCCCGGCCAATGGCAGCTACCGCCGCCCCGGCTCCGCTCGCTCCCGCCCGCCCGGGGAGGCTGGCGGTGGCCGGGGACCTCGGGGAGCGGCCCGGAGAAGGGGGAGCGGGGGCTTTCGAGGAGGGGGGTGGCCCGTCCCGGCACCGCCTGTGGGGGTGCGGGGGGCCGCGCTCCCTCAGGGGGCCCCGGTGTGGCGTGGCGGGGGGGGGACGGCACGGCTGGTTTTTCGTGCCCTTCCCCTCGTGGAAACCGCCACAGTGGGTTCCCCCTCGTCCCTTTGTCCCCCCACGGCCACGCGTGGCCGCGGTCTCTCAGTACCTCCAGCGCGGCGCCGGGGGGAAACTTGGGGGCGTTTTGGGTTTTTTTTGGGGGGTGAAAAGCCCCGAAATCATGTGGCGGCGGGCCCTGGCCCGGCCTAGCTTGGCCTACACAGCGGCAGGCCCGGCCCGGGGTGCCACCCCGGCCATGGCGGCTTCCCCCTTCCATCGCTTTCCTACACCTGAGGCCTCCCCGAGGGGTCCCACCGAGCCCCCTCCCGCGTCCCCGAGGGGTCCCACCGGAGGGCGGGCGGCCTTGGGGACACCCGGCCCGGAGAGGGGCGGCCGGGCCCGGGGGAGCGGGGTCGGCCTGCCTCGGCGGGCGGCCCTTGCAGGAATGCTAAAAATGTGCTAATTGTGCCCTGCCAGCAGCCGCCGTTCCTCAAGGATTAGAAGTAATCATCTTTTTTTGTTGTTGTTTGGGTTTTTTTTTTTTTTTTAAAAAAAAAGCCAAAATGGATCGATAAGGAACAGTTGTGCCCCGCTTCCCCCTCGGCCACTCCATTCCGTTCAGCACAAAAATAGGAGGTTCCTGATGGAACCCCCAAACCGTCGGTATCTGAAGTTAAGAACAAAAAGGTCCCCATGGAAACCGGGGAGTAATCTATCAGTACTACGTTCGTTCCACAACGAGAAAAGGGCTTTTGTCCCGCCTGTATTTACCACTGTTTAATTTCTTTTCTAAAATTCTGCAGCCGAGTTCTTTCAGGTTTGGAAGGGCGGGTTTTGCCGAGCTTCCCCACTTTCCTCCCCGCGTGCCTGCCCGTGTGAGGCCTAAAACAAAGCCGCCGCCGTATCAAAGCAAGACGGGAGGGCTCTCCGCAGGCAGACCCGTTTCCGAGGCCGTTCGTATTATTTGTTCCAGAAACTGCAATTTGTTTCTGCATTATCAGTGGAAGCGCTCGGCCGGGTTGCGCTTTGCAAACTTTTTATGTTGTGGCGCCCGGGGATAGATACGGAATTTACCCAACTCCTGATTTGGAGCTGCAGGGAGATGTTGTGTAATGGAGGACGTGGTAAAATTCGAAATTTAAATTTTCTCCTCGTTAGGCAACATACCTTTCTGAAGTCCCGAGCCGCAAACACTACAAGAGAGCAAAACACTTGACATTAAAGTCAGTAATTTAGCATGGGCGTGTAAATTTGTTATCGATGCCCCTGCAGAAACAGAATAGTGAATTGACACAGTAATGAAAAATACAAAAGTGTCCCAGAAACTCATATACGTGCAACAGGATAGGAAACCTTCCCAAATTAAAGACACTTCATGTCCAACTCCATAAAACAAAACTTTTTTAAAACTTGTAGCAAATAAGCACTAAATGTGGCACAGTACTTGAAAACTTTCTTCTTTATATAAGAATCATATGCTTTGTGGTGATATTTTTGATTATTTAACATGAAAAGTTGTATCCTAAGTGTTACCCGAATCTTATATGTGAATAAAGTTACGTGTAAGCGGAGCGGCTTTTACTTAGCGCATGCTGCAAATTGATTATCTCTTTTCTGTCCATTCAGAAATAAATTAGTCTTTCAACAAAGAGAGCCTGAAGATGGTGAAGTAAGTCTACATGAAGTGTTCCACAGATAAGATTAAAAGGTATTTTTACATCCTCCTGCTGACCTTTGACTTGTATTTTTGTGTCGCTTGGAAGGGAGCCTTGGGGTCTGCAAACACATCAGTTGCTAAAAAAAGTAACGGTCGAAGAAAAAAGTGCCAGAACATTTCTTAATATTTTAAAGGGCATTGTCCAGCTAAAGCAGTCGCCTGCCGTGTGGGCTAGGCGGAGCAGTTCGCGCTGTGTTGATGGCCTTTTCAAACGCACGTGACGTATAGACTGTAAGGTGGTGCTTGTAGCACACGCTACGCACGGTGGTGAGGTTTTGTTCCAGGTCTGGAGGACCATTATGAAGCGAGGTGCAAACCCTATACTGAGATGCAAAAAGAAAAAAGAATATATATATTTTCCTGGAAATCACTTTCAGAATTTATTGTGGAATTATCTAGCTTGCTGTTTTCTTAGACTAGATACACGGAAATTTGGATATTCTTTTTCTGTAATGGAATCACGTGCACACACACATAAATGAGAAGATATTTCTGTTGCTTTCATTGCACTTTTCCTCTCAGCGCTGCAGCTAATTCTGTTCTCTCTCTTCTTGGTTACAGATTCATTCATACTCTTAACAACCGTGTTCTAGGATTGCCTTGGACTGGCTCCTCCACTTCTCTTTCCTTTAAGAATCAGAACTATTGTCTGACCTTTTTCGTGCTGAGGAGAGCGCAGTGAATTGTGCCGAACTATCCGCATGCAGAAAAGAAAAGAAATGAAAATCAGAAACAAGTAAGAGGGATGTATCCTTGTGAGACAGAAAATGGTTTTTCAAAACAAACTATCCAAAGATGCGGATCCGTTGCTGTATGGGGAGATTTCTGTCAGGTTAATAAAATCTATCTTGTGTCTTAAAACTCTGGGAATAGTTGAAGTCTTAAGAAGGTCTTCTACTAAACCTGCAGAACAGCAGCATGATATTGGTGTCCAAAACCCTATTTTATAGCCAGATCTGGAGACTTTCAGGCGTCATATTTTATACTTCTGGAATAAAATGTTCAGAGAGATCAGGTCATCTTAAAAAGAAACAAAAAATGCAAAGAAATATTTAAGAGAAAATACTTTAATCGTTAGCTACAGTTATTCTGCTGATCCTAAGGAGGCTGCTAGGTTCTTCTGTGAATTCTCACACAGTCAAGACTTCGGTAAATCTTTGCAGGAGCGGAGTTCAACTCTTAAAGATCTGTCTTCATTTGTCTGCTGCACACCTTGGATTTTTCATATAACTGTAGATTACCTGTCGTTTGCTGCTAAACCGTCTTTGTTTTAAAGCATTCAGCTGAAAAATACGTAGCATGAAAATTATTTTCCTCTTGTGGGGATGGAATAAAAAGGAATACTTTGCGATTACAGTTCAAATTTTTCCTCAATGTCAATGAAAAATTTAACTCAAGATTAGTTTTCTGAATAGTCTCTACATATTTGCACTTCTTTATGAAAAATGACTGATAATAGAGGTTTTATTACCAAAGATTTCACACTTTTCTCATTGTATTAGTAAAACATTTAAAACTGGCATTCACCTTTTCATTTCTATTCACTTTATTTGTAAAACTATTTCAATACAGAAAAATAAGATACAGATAGATATGTTACTCCACGGTTTTGTTATGTGAAATATGCTTACAAAAACACTAAACCCTCTCCTAAATAAGACCAATCTACATATAAAATGAGAAACAAATGTATACTAATGGCATGGACTTCATGTCTAATTTTAACTTTTTTTTTTACAATATTGATTGCTGTGATAAATAATGTAACATTTGCTGTATCTCTGATATGCTGTAAAGGACTGCCGCATACTAATGTCTCAGACTTTTCTTTTTAAGAGCTCTTTGACAATTTATTATAAACATGTTTATTAAAACAAAATGTGAAGAAGGAAAGCTCTGTCTCGTATTTATTTTCATAGTTTGGTAGCTCTGTAATTATGCTAAATTCTGCATTTAGCTTTCTAATGCTTTTCATTTCTTTTGTATTTATATTACTTTCTAGCAGGCTGAAACTAAATTTCTGGGCAGTGCTTTTGGGCAATTTCTATAGGTTTTGATTCTGTGAGTTCCTTCCACTTTCATTAACAGCACGGGCAGTCAAATGACCTCATCCCTTCACAGTACGGAGTTCTTCATGTATTTCTTTCCCATTTCAGGTGGCTTAGATCCTCAAATCTGGATATAAGTTGTCTAATTGAAGAGGCGGCTACTTGCATGACTAATTGACCCACGTTGCGTTCACAGGATAGGGCCCGCTGTAATGCCGCACTGCTGGATCAGGAGTGCTCCCCGTACGAATGTGCTCAGTAACGGGGTTTGCATTTGTCTCATGTCAAAATCAATTCTTGGAAGACAGAGCTTTGAATACGTCGCCAAGCTGGCCATGGATTTTCTCTTTCAGATTCTCTCGGTAGGTTTAGTCTTGTTAAACACATCTTCAGACACAATAGGCATCCTTCTGCCCCTTCAACAAGATCGTGGATTATACCTGCCCAAATTACCTCATTACAGTCTTGGTGGTTTGAGATTTGCCTTTCTCATCAGAAGGTTTTTGATGTATTACAATTTCTCTGCTTCATTTCAGTCCAAATGTACATATCCTTCCCGCAGACTGCATTCCAATTTTGCCAGATATTGCACGTGTTTCTATGAGTTTTCTTATTTGTACATGTAACCCGACATTTTAATTCACACATACATCCCTGCATATTAAACACGAAGCACAGTTTTCTATTTTGTCACCCCACACAACTTCCCCTTTTGTAAAATTGCTTCATAGATTTTATTTCTCCACAGCTGGCGATCAGAATATGTTGTGAGCTGTCTAGATTTTGTGTAAATCTTCATTTTTGCGTGAGTCACCTGTCTAAATATGCACTTAAGCCCTTAAAACTGCATGAAGAGCTTAAATGAGGGGTGTATAAGTTTGTAAACCATGAAGGCTCTGTCTTGAGGAGCAGAAACCTTTCCACCAAAACAAGTTACGGAGGCAGCTGCCCCGTGAATCTGACCCTCCCGATGTTTTACTGTGCTGGGTGACGGGGATGGGAGCAGTCCCACCGATGGTTCAGCCCCGTCCCCGTGTGCAAGGACAGGGAAGCCTTCGGTCCCCGTCCTGTGCGGACCTTTGCATGTGCGCTGAACTTCTCCAAGTCAGTGGGATGACATAGGACTCGCTTAAACTTCTTTGCTCTGCGTAAATTGAAGAAAACGTTCAAGTCATTTCTAGATGAGATATCTCCTTCCAAAATATGCTTCCCTTACACCACGTGACATTGGAGAAATGAGTCAATAAAATGCTGGTTGACTACAGGTTACACAGAAAATTCATTTTTTTGTTGAGCTCTGTTACTGCAGGGTGCAACACAGAACTGCCTATGTTTTTCTCTGCAGTCTCCAGGATTTATCGATGTTTGGTGAGGACATCCAGAGACCTGGAGCTTGTCCTTGGGTTTCCATCGTGTGATGTGCTCTGTGTGTCTCTGCCCAAATATTCCTTCTCGGATAAAGGGACACAGGTACCCTTCCCCCGTCGATCAGCCTGTATGCGCTCCAGGGGGTCGAGCAGATAGTAGATTTTGGGAATTGTTTCTGACCGGCAGCCTCTAAAAAGAGGCAGAGGGGTGGGTATTTGTACTTAGAAGAAAACGGGCAGTGGACACATGCACCGTGTCGTCATGCACAGCCAAAAAGCCAGCTGGTGCTTTTTTTTCCCGATGCTGAACTCCTACAGTTGCATGCGATAGGACGTGCTGGGATTCCTCTCTTTTTTTGCAGGAGAAACAGGAGCACATTGCAGACAGAAGCCCTGGAGTTGCCTGTTGAATGCACAGAACTTGCGCAGATGCAGAGACGGCTTTGTAAACCAGCTGCAGCCGGCAGGGTGCTCGTTCTCCACCAGGTCCCACCAGCACCCCGAGCATCCCTGAGGCCCTCTTCTTCTGTGCCAGCAGCGGATCCTTCTTCAGCAGCACTGATGATCAGCGCGTCTGCAGGAGCGCCGGCTGCACAGGAGCAGATGTCCCAGACAGAAACCGCTGCACATAGCCATTAAATTCAAAATCCTGTCAATTAGGATGAGCTCCCGAGGGGGGTGTGAAGTAGTTTTTACATCCATTTGGGGGAGCCGTTTCGTTATGTGGCTTGTCAAAGTTTCCCCGCAGTGATTTCTCGTTCCAAACGCTGGTGCAGGAGCAGGGCAGCTCTATGGGGTGTATCGCAGAGAGGCTCCTGCCTCTCGCAATGGCATTTTGGAAACTGAGGGAAGAGCAGAGCTCACAGGGCAGTTAAAACACATGGAGACCTCAGGCTGCCTGAACACTAGGATGTCTACTCCTGAGCAGCTCAGGATTAGAAGGGCATAAAAGCAGCTTAAACCTGCTGTATGTTCCCAGAGCTACAGCTGGAGGCATAACACGGAATCCCACCTCTCATCCCGAGGCAATGCTTTTTTCCAGTGCCCGTGTTGTGCGTGCTCCAGGTCCCTGCTAAGAAGATAAAACATATTAACTGTAGTTTAACACGTTTTTGGATGTGCGTACTTAAAGGATGATCCTGTTATCCCAAGCTCAAAATGTTCGGCTGGAGAAAAAAAACATGACGGGAGGTAAACAAGCCTTAGCATGAGTAAGGACGTGTCATTTATCTCAGCATAGTGGGAAAATGTGTTCGCTTTAAGAAATAAAGTCCACAGACCCAGCCCAGCCTGGAAATAAAGCTGAAGACAGATACGGACCGGGGTTCACCACAAAGACGTGAAGCTGTAGTTTTTTGGCAAAAATACTTTCCTTTCTAGGAGGGAAGCTCCTTTCTGCATTACAGTGCGGTAAGTCCATGTCCGACCGAGGAAAGGGGACAGAATTCCCTCTCCAGGACCCGTCCCAGCTGCGAAAGCCTCCAGAAAGCGGCTTTTCCCCTCTGCCGGCAGCAGCCAGTGTGGCTCTGCCCCCCAGCTGCGAACAGGTTGAAGTGCAGCACGAAGATGGAAAGGAAAAGTACCCCCAGCCCCGAGGAACATCCTCCCGCTTTGTGGCCCGCTGGCTGCCAGGATGCGCAGCGGCATCTCTGCAGTGGCAGCCCAGGGTCTGGTGGCAGCCCAGGGTCTGGTGGCAGCCCACGGTCCAGTGGCAGCTCAGGGTCCGGTGGCAGCCCAGAGTCCCACAGCAGCCCAGGGTCTGGTGGCAGCCCAGTGTCTGGTGGTAGCCCAGGGTCCGGTGGCAGCTCAGGGTCTGGTGGCAGCTCAGGGTCCCTCAGCAGCCCAGGGTCTGGTGGCAGCCCAGAGTCCGATGGCAGCCCAGAGTCTGGTGGCAGCCCAGTGTCTGGTGGCAGCCCAGAGTCCGATGGCAGCCCAGAGTCCGGTGGCAGCCCAAGGTCCAGCACTGCAGCAGAAGTCCCCCTGCCCAGCTAATCAGATGGGCTTCCAGCCATGGGGATATGCCAGCAGATGCCATGCCCTCGGTCCTGCCAGTGCTGCCTCCCCTTTGCCTTCTAGCCAGAGGGCTGCGAAACCAGCTCCTGCCCCGTCGGATTTGCAAAAAATCATCCCTCCTGGCATAGTCCTTTTCTAGAACTTGGAGTTGTTAGTTCTGGGAAGACACCCCCTTCCCCGTGTTTGCATCAATTTACTCCTCCTATATAAACGAACCTATGAAGTCTATTTTAAAAGCAATGCTTCTGCGGTGTAATTTCATTAATCCAAACAGAACACGGAATTGATGTGGATGAAAGGTATTTTTTAATGGAAATCACGTGTCTCAGGACACCAGGTTCTGTTAATGTTTAAGGACGGTTTACTGTGCAGCTCATTACGTTAAATTATTTTCTGGTTAAACATGAGCCATATGTAACCAGCTGAGGCAAATTTGCAGTTTACATCGCAGAGTTGTCAGCTTTGCAAAAATGAGTGAAAACATTCACGTTATTGTGATTCCGCCCTTAAAACACACTCACAACGTTGTAACTTTAGTAACGTTCCCCACCAGTTTTTGCAAGCATAAAAGTTAAAATTTACAGCCAGTGTGTAGAAATTCTTGGAGGCAGTAACTCTTAAGAATTTATACTAAACCAGGTTAATAAATAAGTCATCTCATTCCCAAGTCCGCCTATTACATATGCCCTTTAGTTAACTCTTTGAGAAAAATCATACATTATTTTCTTTAGATTTTCATGGAAATCATAGGCCAATTCTGCAAACACCTAAACATACGAGTAGTTTTATTTATGTGAGTAAAGTTACTTGGGCGTGTAAATATTTGCAGGACGAGACTTTAAAAGTATATATCAACAAGAAGTATGGTCATGTATAACTTTCCCTGGTCAATTAATTCTTGCCAGCACTGACTAGCAAGAACATGGCATTCGGTAGGAAAAATGCCTTCATCCCATGTAAAATGGTGAAAGATTTGTTGAGTTCTGCCTCCTACAGGTCTGAGACAGAAAAAGGTGAGTTTAGTATGAGCAGGACTCAATCTAAAACCAGGCATTCTGCAAACGGCTTCAGCAACATAGCCACATTTATTTTTCACAAAATACCACATTCTGATATTTGAATCGATCACAAATATTTTTTTCTCCCATACCATCATTAGAAGAAACTGAAGAGACTGAAGACCAAAAAAAGCAATTGAAAAATTACGAGTCTTGAGACAGAATTATAAAGCGAAGTGCAAAATGGATAGCAAAATGCCTTTACTATTGATTTTTTTAAAAGTTTCGAAATGGATTAATTGAAAAACTTGGGAAAAAAAACCCCAAAGATGCCCAAAATTGAAGGGCAGACAGCAAGAAAGCAGCCAGCATGCTGGGGCTTCTTTCAGATCAGCGTGTGTTTCCATGTAAACTGAAATGCTGAAAAGATAATGGCAGCGGTAATTGCTGACGCGGAAATCATATCTGTCAGCGAGCAGATAGTTGCAGGAGTTTTAGGAGCTCTGCACGGGAGCGAAACTCTAACGGCAATGTATATTATGCAAACCAAATTCTGTGCAATTTCGGCCCAGAAACGCTTTTGAGGTCCCTCGTGACCAGGCGCTGGGTCGTGACCCAGGTCTTGAGAAGCCTGAGTTAGTAGATGTTAGTTTTCCTTGGGGCTTTGTTTACCATGGACTTAGACATTTTGTATTATTAAGAATCTGTGGCTTATGAGGACATTCTATTTATCTCACCAGTCTTTTTTGATGGAAATGCCTGAATTTTCTTGGAAACAGGGATTTTATTGTGGATTCTTGGTGCCCCTTGGAGAGGCTTATTTTTCTGGACAATAGTTTTCCTTAGTGTCACTACCCTTTTGATTTCCCAATGGTCACAGGCTCTCAAGGTCGTGCAAAGTGCATCCTTTTGTTATAATGGACCCGGAATTTTGTATAAAAAGGCAGCAAAAAGATCTCTGTTTAGTGATTGAAAGTATATTTTCTGCCACGTACCTCTGCATTAGATTTTGGCTGTTCTGCTTAAAAAAAACTGTGTAATTTGGAAGATGAAAGGTTTAAAGGCAAATTACAAGGGTACGCTCAGGATTTTTATTTTTTTTTTAATTTACCATACGTTCCCATGTAAAACTGAAATGCAGATTCTGAAGCAGGATTTTCCACAGGAACCTCTGCATAATTTAAACATTCAGTGGATCAGAGATATTGTACCTTACACATAGTGTAATGTAAAGCATTAAAACAATATGTCTTTCTGGTTTAGTTTGATGTAGCTTGACTTGCCCTTTCCTTTCTGAATTACTCATTTCAGTAGATCCTATTCTCTCCTATTCCTCCTGATGAGTGCTGTGTCAAAAACCATTGATGACGGCCGTGGCTCGTGGCATCACAGCTTTTGGTGAAGGCGCTTTGCCTGCCTGGGAGATAAAGAGTTCCTCTCTCTACTAACTGAAAAGCACAAAACTTCAGCCTAAAGACTGAAGATTCAATGAGAATAACACAAAATCGAACATGAGTTTTTCCCTTCAGATTTGTCCGCGTTTGCAACCTCCTGTCAACCTCCATAACATCAAGTTTGGATTAAATGTGAAAAAACATGTCAACCTTCAAGAGCGCTTCAATTCTGGAACCGTTCTTTCCTTTTTGTTGCACGATTACACAGAATTCCACGTAAATTTCTTCTCTGCTTCATAGGAAATACATGAAATCGCTTCACAAACTGTTTGAAAATGCAGCCCGGAATAAGTACAGTTTGTCTTCAAAAGGTTGTGGGCTGTGCGAGGTGCCTCAGGGCTCGAGGGGTCACTTGTAGGTTTGGGCTTTTTACGAAGTTTTTAGCACGCCTGTTAGGCTGCAGGCTTTTGTTGTGCTGCTTCTTCCAGCTTTGGCATAATCAGGTTTAGAAGTATTGTTTTATCATTTATTCTCACTACAAAATCTACAGCCAAAAATAAGTGTTAAAAAGATCACATGCATTAGCAGCTTAAAAATGATGCTTTCGGGACAGTGTAATTGTCTTTTTCAAAAGTTATTATTTTCCATGTTTCTGCAGAGATGCCCAACAGTTGCAACAGAGAGTGTTTCAGTACTTTTAGCATCATTCCCCACAAAGAAATTCTCACAATCATTTTAATTGTTAAATTACACAATTTAAAATAATCTTTAAAAAAAAAATACTTCTCCGTTTTCCTGTTAAAGCCACAGCCTTTTGAACTGTATTTTTTTCTCCAAATATGCTTTTTCTTACTTTTTTTTGAAAGTCTCTAAGAAGAAATGAGAAAAATCAGTTGATTTCACTTTTGCTTACAAGTAGTATCTGACCCTTTTTATTGCCTAAACTTGCCGCACTAGCACAGCACTTTAACTTTGCTCTGCAAACCTCCGGGTAATATTTATACACAAACAAAACTGTTTTAACTGCATATTTTACCTGTACACATTTTTATTAACTGATTTTATTAGAAGAAACTTTAATCATAATGTTTTGCATAAATTACCAGGCAATTCCCTGATACAAAGCTTATTAAAGTCAATGGATTTTTTTCTCTTCACTGATTTCAAGTCTTTGAAAGAGACTTTCACAACAATAACTTTTTACATTTTATATAATGATATAGGATACAATAGATTACTTTGAGAGACTATAACATGAGGCTCACACACAATTTTATTTAATTATATTTTTTGTTTGCAAGATATGGTTATTTTTTCCAGGTTTTTCACTCTTCAGCGGAAAAAAGACTACTGGCTTCAACAGCAGCTTTGCTTAATTAAGAATTTAGGACCAGTCCTCTTTTTTTCTTTTTTTTTTTTCTTTTGACTCGAAATGTTTTCAGGTCAAAGTAGAGCTTATTCTCTAATTAAGCTCTTACATGCTGCTACGTTCTAGTAACGATAGAGTTAGAAGGCAGCAAATTCACTAAATCCTCCAGTCCTGACAAATCAGGTTATTTTCCCATCTGCTCCTATTTGCTGGAATCACTTTTTAAATCTACCTCGCGGATTCCCACAGAGCAGGCTGAAGGGTTTTCATTGCCTCAGAGTGACATATTTAATTTGTAAAGAGATGGTGAATTCTTAAAAGATTCTATTTCACATAGGGTTGTGGGGGTTTTTTTAGAAGAATATGGAATTTTCTTAGAAACCAGGATTCCTTTTTTAGTTTAGATCTTTTCTTGAGCTTTGGATGATGCAAGCCATGGGCATAAACAGCTACACAAAGGAAACTGGGATTTTATTGTGCATTCCTGGTGCCCCTTGAAGAGCTTATTTTTGTGGACAATAGTTTTCCTTCGTGTCACCACCCTTTTGATTTCCCAGTGGTCACAGGGTTCCAGGGTCGTGAAAAGTGCATCCTTTTGTTCCTCCTAGCCGAAAATTCTGTATAAAAAGACAGTTAAAGTACCCTAAAGTTAGTTAAGGCATGGAGGATATTTTGGGTAGCAGAACTTAAGTTGCACACTTTGTTAAATTACAGTTAAGATTGGAATTCAAGGGAGAAGATACCATTAAACACATTGTGAGAATGTCCAAACATCAATAAACATCTATTCATAAAGTCACAGAATTAATCCTGGAATATCTCTTAGCATTCAAACAATTAATTATCACCAAACAACAAAAATCCAATGTTATTTTAATATCTAGCTATAATTAGAATTGTTTTAATTAATTTTCTAGTGTCTTTTTAGAAGGGCTTTACTACGTATTTGTAATTTCGTTGAGAAACACTAACAAATTATTATCTATTCTTTCAGTTAAATCACGTTTCTTAAGGACTCTTTACTCTTTCAGAAAGACTATTGAAACCTGGATTTCTAATAGGAAGTTTAATAGCCCACCTTTGAAATTTTGCAAGGAAGAAATAAGCACATTTCTTAAATATTGAAATTTTGCAAGGAAGAAATAAGCACGCTTCTTAAATATGTGTACTTCATTTTAAAAACAAAATTACCTATACCAAATAAATGTTGTTATCTGCAATAGTACATCTCTTCAACATTCCCACCACATGCTCCCATCGTTGTTTCAGTTTTTATATATGTTTGTAATACAGGATGTCTCTTTAAGAGGAGATGCAGCCCAGACCCCAATTGTTGGAATTTGTGGCTTGACGGGATCGTGCCCTGGATAAAGTCAACACTGTAAAAGAAGAAAGCTGGCAGTCCTCACCCCTCCAACATGCACATTTAAGTAATCTAAAGTAATTTTAAAGGTCCGAGCAAGAGCAACAGCAGCTACTGGGTGGAGAAGAGTGGAAGGAGCTGGTGAAGTGGTGGAGCGGGGCCATAAGGGATGGGGAAGTGATCAAACACAAGGCTGCGTCCTGGGAGGAGAGGGGCTGGAAGAGAGGAGAGTCGTTTGCTGATACTGGAGACTGAGATAAGACACCTGATTTATTTATTGATAATAATAATCAATTATTATTGATGGAGCCTGCGGTGCGGTGCCAGACTCCGCTGTGCTTTAGGAGTAAGGCTGGTCACATCCTTTAAAGATAGAAAATTAGTTATTTCCCAAAGTAAAATGGTCCACAAAAAGTGTATTATCTCTGAGCGTGTTGTGCTGTTTAGTTTCCTAATGAAAAAAAAAAAAAAAGTGTGTGAAACCTGAAATAGTTGGATTTGGAAGAGCTTCATGGCACTTGTCAGTGGAATGCCTCATGTTCTCATCTTCTCTTTTTAGC
>VFFE01006951.1:105984-125903 GCA_008921705.1 Burhinus oedicnemus | reverse complement strand
AAGACATCTTGCTTACAGAAAGAGCAGGATGCATTTCCCAACCTAAACACCGCAGTTGATAAATTAATAGGGTTCATACTGAAATGTATACCAAAGCCTTCTAAACCTTCCCTGGAAAACAAGATGAGAGAGTATTTTTAAAGATATTTTATAGATCCCCTATACTCCCTCCCCTTTGGAAGAATGCAACCCTGTATTCTCAAGGTGCGATGCTGATTTTTCTAAGAGCAAAAGGAGGGCAGTTGGAAATAGAAAGGATAGACCCTGTGAAGTATTCCATGTCCAGAAGACATTTTCATTCAGATACCTTGTTACCTTGGAAATGGAATGTATTTCTAATTTACCAGAATTAAATTAAACCAATTTATCTATCAGCTGCTGGAAAGCTCAAATACTGGCTATATCTAATGCCAGACTGGTGAGTCACTACTAGAATAGTAGACCAGATTCATTGATATTTAATACTAGATGTATTTTCTTGGGTTCAACATAAGGATCACACTCTTCTACGCTATGACAAGATAATTTTCTTTGCAGTTGGTGGCTATGGCATTTAGTGAGCGAAGATTTAACTTCTAATGAAGCAGCAGTTAATGGCTGCTACCAAACCTCCTTGTCTCGTTTGACCGCAGGGTTTTCCTAAACTCAACTCGCCATTCCCATGTGCCCACCTCAGCCCAGAACCTGCAGCAGCCGGAAGGAGAATTTAAAGTAGGATCTCATAAAACAAAGAGAAGCTACTATCAGAACAAAAAAGAAATTTGGGGGCTAGGGATGGTTAATTTCCATTTCGTTCAGTGCTTCCTTTTAATGCAAGGAGAGAAGCTGAAAGGATTGAGAGGGAAGGCTTGTTCCAATAAATGTTTGTAGGTTTGGCCCTTGCTCAGCATGGACCAGTCACTTGCTACTTGATACAAACTGGAGGTGCTTCAATCTATCAAGGTGTTAATTATATCTTTGGCTAAGTAAATGTTGAGGCTGAAACACATCATAATATATGTCACACATTTCCATGACATAATATATATGCACAGGATAAACCAGCACCATGTACAAGAAAGACACATATAAAATATGTTTCAAACCATATAATTACATTTTAAATATTATTTCTATAATTTCATATTTCAAGCTTCACATTACAAAACGTAGCATCCTTTATTACATATCTCAGAAATGTATTTTATCTTCCTTAGACTGACGAAAAGCAAAACATGTTTAAGCGAGCACGAAGAGGTATAATTGCTCCCCCGTGCCCTTTCAGCTGTGAAAGGGCGACAGTAGACTCCCCCTCCTACATTAACCCCGCCAGAAGCTGACACCGGGCTGTTCTCCGGGGGGATGGGGATACAGGAGGGAGTACCCCCGTGTCAGACAACCCACAGAAATCATAGCTGGCATGTTGCAAAGAAAGGGCGACATCTCCAAAGCCCCCCCCGTTGCCCTCAGGGAATACAGACCCACCCACAGAAGGCTCAATTTTTATTAAAAGGAGTCAGAGGAAACTCTTCTTAATACACAGTGCTGAACCTGCCGCTGTACTGGGAAATCTGGGAACCTGCACAACAGTCCCACTCTTCACAAGTCGGATGCGAGAAGGTGGGATGAGGGATGCTTTCCAAACCAAAACTGTTTCTCCAACCCACTTCCAGTTAAAAAAATGGGTGACTTCATGGACAAAAATGTATCTGCAGTTTGATATAACTTGTGGCAAGGCTCCAAAGGGATAAATTGAGTCCAGAAAAAAAAAAAAAGAGAAAAACTTTGTAACTAATGAAATCTTGATTAGTAGTAGGAACTGTCAAGTGAACAGCTGGTTTTCAGAAAGGGGCTGAATCATGTTTTGGTCCCAGAATATCTCCAGGGCCCCCCAAGCTCTAGAAAATGTGCCTGTCCTAGACCTGAAGATAGCATCTGTCCATATGTGTAGCTCCCAGACCTTCAGAGTGGTTTTTTTTCAAACATCCCCAACAATCAGATTAAGAATGGCAACAGTATCCTGTAAAATAATGTCTTTATTTTCTGTATCTTCTTTTCCTATCCACCATTCTGCTTTCCTAAATACTTTTTCAGATATAATTAAGATCTTGTAGCTCAGGTAAGTGCAGCTCTGATTCTCAAAGGTAGTCATGGTAAGGTGACGTAAACATATAAATTAGAATAAAGGTGTTTGAGATGTTTTTGAGTTCCATTTAATTCTTTTGCAGTATTATCCAGAACACATTGGGGGGATTTCTGCTGGTGTCTAATATCCACAGTGAAAATTCACCGTAATTTGTGTTCTTTAATATTCAAATATATTTGGTCTCAAATGAAATGTCAACAGAAGTAGTTATATTATAACGTTTAAAAAAGCTTCCTGACTATGTCTCAAAAGACTGGGACTTGATAGTTCAGAACCTCTTGCATTTTATCTGGGATGAACTCATGCCATGTGCTACCTAAAGCTGCAGGAGAAATTGGTTGTGATTCCAGCAATTTTTATTAGTTATACCGAAAGCTTTAATTTTCCCTTCTTTTCTTGGCAATAACTCTCGTTGGATCATTTTTCAAGCCACAGACCTGAGAAGATTCTTGCTGAATGTCTGGAGGAGAAGCCAGCAAGTCTTTCCATAGAATTAGTGAGTAGATCTAGTGTCTCGCAAGGAAATTTTCTCAGGAAATTTAGCAGCTGACGATCTTCTGTTCTGCATGGGCATTCAGGCCGGGTACATCAGTGTAATGTCAGAGCACCTCCCAGCAGTACATGAAGCGAAGCGACTTGTGTATCTCCTACGTGGTTCATGGTGCAGAGAGAAACTGTGCGTTAGGGAAGGCTTAATAAAAGGAAAATGAAAATAACTGGAAATTTTCTCTGTGTCTTCCGGCAGTGCTGTCCTGTTTCTCCTCCTGCGGTATGATTTCATTTTTCTGTGGGTTTGCTGGGGGTTTTTTTGCAGGTTTGACGGTCTCATGCTTCATGAAGTCCAGAAACTGACATTCTGAATATCTTTTTTTTCTAATGCTTTAAAAGTAAACCGCCAATTTATTGGAAGCGCTGTCTACCTGGCAGGTTTCCTTGTCCCTGGAAAGCAGTGCTGCCCCCATGCAGTGGCAACTGCGGAGAACAGAGGGTGGGAAGGTTGATTACAGAGGTTGCTCTCGATGTTCTGAAAAGGAGCTTGTTTAACGTGCACATTTCTCCCCTGAAGAGCAAGCTGCCGACCTGCTCTGCATTTGCAGACCATTGGACCATCGGTCTGGGTATTGACCAATTCTTGCGGACTGGAGGAATGGCCACCCAGCTCCTCCAGTGGGACCTGGTGGCTTGACTCCCGAGGTCACTTTTGCTTGCTGACCTCATTACCATCATTTACCCGGTCACTTGGAAACAGAGCTGTTACCCTCCTTAAACTGGAACATTAGATGTTTATTTTTACTGTGTGTTTAGAAATCTTGTGCCATTTACAAATACTCTTTTCCAGATCCAGCAAGGGTGTTTGAAGATATTGCTGCCTCCAGCTTGTTATCTCAGTCCTCTGCCAAAGATCACTGACCCTGTAGATGTAAGGACAGAGTGACTCGCATTGCACACCCTAGTCCTCATTAAGAAAAATCATTAAGTAATGTACATAGATGTGTTCAGTTAATCTGGTTCAGGTGAAAGCTAGGGAGATAAAGGGGCTTATTTTAAACTGTTGTGCCAGCAGGGGTGGTGACAGCATCTGGTGGGAGAGGCAGGCTGGGGAATAACGTCAGCCAGAAGGTATACTTGTATCAGTATACTGGATATATTTTTATTTTAGTGGTTTTCATCTGAAATGGATTCTGGCTGATGCATATTTCCAAAGCAGAGTGTTTCTGAGGGAGAAAGATGAATGTCCCAGAAAAGCAACACTAAAATGTCTCTTTCTTTCTCTTGTCTTGGTTGTTAGAGCTTGAAAGCAGGGTTACCACTTATGAAAACAGATGATTAAACACAATGTGATAAGAGATCAAAATCCATGGTTTGCCACCAAGTTCTGTCTGTGGTTTGATGGCTTCTTCTAATTATTTGTGTTCCTCTTTGTATGAAGTTTTGCTCAGTTCAGTGCTGTCGAACTGCAGCGACTCTGAGCGAGTTGGGACACGGCCGTCCATGCCCACCCAGGACATCTTCCTGCAAAGAGCTTCTTTCTGCAAAGAGCTTCTGCAGTGTGTTGTGTGTGGTGGGCTGCTCCTCATCTGCTCATGGGGACTTGTGGCCTCATTTCAATTTTATGGGTGGCACCTTCAAAGTATCAGTTACTAGTCTGTAACTGGAATTTTTCATTATTGGGATTTTTGTCCATTGCTAGAAAAGCTGTCTATCTCAAGAAAGCATGCAGTTTGGAATGATCTTATGTTGCTTGAAGTATTCACCTTTTTGTTTGGTTAGTTGTTTTTTGATTTTCCTGCCAGTGCATGCTCCTAAAATACAACAGTCCCTTCAAAAAGCAATCCCTTTGTTTCATACCTGGAGACCTTTGACAAACACTTTTAGGAAAGGAGGAAAGATAGAGGGGAAAGCACTGAGGTGGAGAAAGTAAGGGTGGGGAGGGATGAAGAAATACAAATTAAGAAAAAGACAAATAAACCTACCTGAGCACTCCTCTCTTCTTTCATTAGGTTCTTTCTTAGAGGGTGTCTAGGCCAAATTTACCTAAGTCACAAAGGGTTACCGGTTGTCAGAGAGGTCTAGACCCTCTCCGTTCCCTTCTGCAATATGCTTGTCGTTGGACTGGAAGAGGAGACTCCACAAACATGGGGCTTGATCATGGAGGCACCATCTTCTTGCAAGGTGATGATGGGATTGTCTATCATGATACCATACCCGTAACTACCGCTACGCAGCAGTGGCAGATCTGGTGGCTTCTGATTGTCTTGGCAGGACTGGTGGTGTTCTTTCCAGCCTCGTTCGACACCACTCTTTGCCTGCTCCTACCCAGCTTTTGACTTACCCAAATAGATCTCTTTCTTGAAGCAAACATCCAGCTGGCTCGCAGGGCTCCCCTACCCAAGCTGCAGGAAACAACAGCTTCCTCTGAGATCAGGCTGCAGCAGGAAACCTGGTGAGTTTCTCCTTCCCTCCTCTTCTGTGTCCCTTGGCTACCAGTTTATCTAAGAGGTATAATACGTACCATGTAAGAAAGCCCATTTTCAGGGCAAGCCAAGGAGGACAGGCTGCCAGTTCCAGAGACTAAGATAGTGACCAAAATTGCTGCAATTACAGAGCTAGGAACATCAGCGTGTTACTGGAGAACTGCCGCTTTGAATGTGGGCAGTTCCAAAGCTAGTTATAACTCACTTTGGTTGCTTTTAACTCATATAATTTACCTCTGTAGTAGAAGAGGACTAAGCTGCACAGAATACCTGTACTCCTCTAGGAACAGTGGGTTTTGATAACTCTTTCTGATACTATTTAAGTTTTAATTGATTTATCAGGCAATTATTTAGGCTGGACATTAGGAAAAAATTTTTCACTGGAAGAGTTATCAAACATTGGAACAGGCTGCCCAGGGAGGTGGTCGAGTCACCATCCCTAGTTGTGTTTAAAAGTCGTGTAGATGTGGTGCTTAGAGACATGGTTTAGTGGCAGACCTGGTAGAGTAGGGTCAATGGTTGGACTGGATGATCTTAAAGGTCTTTTCCAACCTAAACAATTCTATGATTCTATATAGGCACAAAACATTTTTGAAGATCCCATTGTACACTCTGTCTCACATACATGCACAGGAGTGATTTACAGGGCAAGTAAGGAAGGGAAGCTGTGGCTGCCCCATCCTTGGAGGTGTTCAAGGCCAGGCTGGACGGGGCTTGGAGCAACCTGGTCCAGTGGGAGGCGTCCCTGCCCATGGCGGGGGGTTGGACCTAGATGATCTTTAAGGTCCCTTCCAACCTAAACCATTCTATGATTCTATGAAGTATCCAAAATTTTGAGCCCTGCAGTTGCTGTCCTGTTGAGGTCTCTGCGGCACACCAGCTCGGCAGAGCCAGGCGGGTGCTTAGGGCAGTTCCCCTGGTGCCCAGGTCAGTGCTGAAGGAGGACGGCAGTACAAAGGGTGCTCTCCTTCAGCCTCTCTTGCAGCCGCTCATTCCTTCCCCTTGTGCTCACACAGGTACAGGGGAAGTTGGTTCATCGTGCTGACCTGTTAAAAAACAACACACCTCCAAAATGTAATTTTTCCGTGAGCTGAACTGGCAGACTTCAGCATAAAGCAATGGCTGGAGTTCGGACAAGGGAGGGTGCAGAAAAGTCCAGCTGAGGATGGTGGGAGGAAATCAGAAGTGCTCCTTTCGCTTACACAATCCCGCACCCTCAGTGCGCCTGGAAATTCAACCCTCCGGTATTTAATTGATTGCCAGTTTGTTGTTTGGTTTTAGTTTGTTTATTTGCTGCATTGGAAGTCAGCATACTTTTGTTATGAGACAGATGTGTCATGGCTAATTGTATTAATTGGTAATGTGGTCAGGAATCCTACGTTTCCAAAGCCTGGAGCTGAGTTTTGGGATACATAGTTGGAATGATTCAAAGCTTAGCAGTATAATGGATAAATAATAGTATTTACATTTTCATTTTCTTTCCTTCCTTCCTTCCTTGCTTCTTTCCTCTTCCTGTCTTTTTTTTCCTCTTTCTTCCTGTCTCGCTTCCTTTCTTCCTTTTCCGTTTTTTCTATATGCAACTGCAGTTTTGTTTCCAACCCGATACATGAATGTACCACCCCTGCAAATTGCCTTCTAGTAGCCCTGAACGGCTCCTCACTACACAACAGGCTGCACATTTCTGCTCCCTGCACTCTCGCAGCATGTCGATCTTGTTCTAGAAGGACAACTTCAGGTGAAGTTGCCATTCTCTTATGATTGATAAGATCCTTGCCTGTATGACTTCAGACTCCTTTCCAGATTAATGTAGTGCTGACCTCTAAGATGGAGATACCTGCTTGTTAGAATTGGGACTGAAACAACTGCACTAGTGGCTAACAACTGCGAGATCAGGAAGATCAAAATCCCACAGAGGAGGAAGACAGATTCCATGATTATTAATCCTCAGTCAACCGAGACAGAAATTCGGGACTTCAAACTGCCTTCAATTTACACTGATCCTCCTCTAATGTCAGTGAGATGTTTATATGGAAACCAAAGTAGGAGACATCCTTTCTGCAACGTTTGTATTTCAATTTATTCATACTCATACCGTGTAGGAGTACCTCGACATATGATAAAGCACCTCTGAACTCATTACTGTCCAATTCTTTGATTGTGGCTAAGTGAAATGTTACTGCTGTTATTTAGCTATTAACTTTCCTCATGCACAAATATAAAGCCTGTCTCAAAAATCTTGTTCACATCTAGTTTATAGTACTTATAATACTTACAAAATTTTAAATTATACTTAGATTATCCAATTCTGAGAACAGACTAACATTTACCATAATCCTTTGTCAATCTATTTCACCTCATGCAGTTGTTCTTATGGGATTTTAATGTAAATCCAGATAAAATTTGTTACTTTTCTATTTTTAATAGCAAGTAAACTGGGTTTCATCTCCTCGGTTCAGCAATTACAGTGCAATGAAACATACCTGAACAAATAATTCTGAGCAAATAGGATAATAACGTACTCCTGATTTAGTTTTAAGTGCTATGGATTTGGAGATCCCTTGAAGTTCCTACAGAAGTTTGTTTCCCTAGCAAAACTTGTGTGATTCTGTATAATTGTGTCTCTGCTCAGTTTATATGCAAAGAATGGACTATGACTGGAATATCAGGAATCTTGTAGGTCAGAATTAAAGGGCAATTGTCAGGGTTACCAGAGGCAGCATATATTGCCTGTCTATACTACGTAGAGCTTTCTAGTAATTTGGCAGAATAAGGTCTGACACCTCCACAGTTCTTAAATAACACTTAGTGCCTAAATTGCAGCGGTGTTTCATATATTCAGATCCCAATGCAAATGTTAAAACAAAGTACCTTTGAAGAGTTTGAGTGGTGATGTGATTAAATGAAGATGCGAGTTTACGACAAATATAGTTTGTAATCCTCAGTCCATAAATGTAAAGGTTTCAAACACAGGTCCTATAAAACTTACTTTCTTTTAAAAATAAGTTTTGCTTAATGCATGAGCTATACACCTTTATTTGATTTTAAAAAGCGTAGCTCTAAAATATTTCCTCTGACAAACTAATATCATACCAACATCTTTAATATCACACCAACAGCTAAAATACAGCTGAGCTCCAGTATAGTTTATTTAGTGTGTAGTAACATTGCTAAGACCCTTATTTATTCTGCATAAAACGCCTTGGTGTGTGAGTTTCGCACTGCAGCCTTATATGAGAACCGCTAAGGAAAGGTATTCAAAGTTTTAAGTCTTTCTACAAGAAAAATAATCAGCATTCACATCAAAGTGAAAGTATATTGTTTTAACTTTTTTTTCCCCCCTGTGATAGGAAACAAACCTTAGGAATGGAAAGGGAGGAGTTATTTTCTCCTCATTTCAGTGCACAGGACTTTTTTAGTCAAGCCAATCAATCTGAATCACTGATGTTTGAAAAATTGCCTTTAGAGAGAGCAAAGAGAGTGAAAAAAACCTCTACAATACGGCAAGTACAAAAATTCTACAGGAAGAAGGGTTCAAAAGGAAAAGAATGTGTTCCCAAACTCGTTGTTCAAGCATATGAACCTAAGTTAGTAGGTGCAAAGATAAACATTTCCTAGGAGGAAACAGAAGGGGATTCTGCCTGCTGTGGGGCTGGTGATTTAGACGTTGGAGCCGAAGAAAGGTTCCAGGGAACAGAGGGTCATTGTGCCTGGAATGCAAAGGCGCTCGCAGCTTTGCGGCCAGAAATGCACGGGAGCTGGGGGGGGCTCAAAGCCACGCGTGGAAACCCAGAAAGGGACCTTGCAAGTGCTGAGCAGGAACGGCAAACTGCAAAAAAAAAATACTAAGAAAATCAGAAAAAAAAAGAGGTTCGCTGCGATACTCCCCGGTTACAGCAGTCAAAGGGCAAGTTTTGGGAAAGATCTCGAGCTTCAAGGTTTAAAGTAAGGCTTAGGTGAAAAATCAGCAAGCTTAAGATTAAATGAAGAGTTGCTCCAGGCAAGAGAAGCAGCTTTTAACTTAAATTTAAACAGCAAAGATTTACAACGGGAGTCTGAGTAGTTAAAAGAGCAGCCTGGGCTCGGAAATAAGATTTGCACAGAGAAGGTGGAAATGCATCCATACTCGGGAAAATAAGGAGCCAATTGGAAGCTGTTAAAAGCGAGCTAAATATCGAAAAGTTCTTGCATGCCTGGAATATTAAGCCTTTAGAAAGACTTAAAAAGAACCACGTTTTGGCCCAACCAATTAAGTGATGCACTTGATGACTTCGGGGTAAATATTTTCTAAAACACACCAGTGGAAGGAATCCGTGTTAACTGCAGAGGATGGGGTGGGGGGGGACACGACGACGACGACACCCTCCCCCGTGCCTGCCGCTTGGCTTCGTTTCGTACCTCCGGGAGCCTTTCGGGTCTAAGGAGGTTTCACCGGCACCGGGCGCGGCGATGCCCGCCGAGGCGGGGCAGCCCGCCTTCCTCCGCCGTGCCCGGGAGGACGGGGCAATCCCCGGCTGCCGGACCCGGTTGTACCATGGTGGGGTCCGGCTAACCGAAACCCGCCGCGGCGGCAGCCCCGCACACCCGCCCCGGTAACGGGGCCGGCAGGGGGAGCTGTGCCCCCGGGAGCGGCCCCGGTGGCCGGCGCTAGGCTGCGGTAAATGCTCATCGATCTGTGCACAGGGATTGTGGAAATGCTTTAAAAAACAAGGAAAAGAGAATTGTCTGGAGAGTCCCGTGTGCCTACCGATCCCATTCTGGTAGCACACCGAGCTCACGCCAGCGGCTGGCTTCTCCGGTGACAAAACGGCACCAAACCCACCCCGGGCTCTCGTGTTTAGGCTAAAAGTTTAGTTTCTAACTGCAAACACCCCGGGAAATGCAATGGGGAACCTCCAGCGCTGTTCTAAAGCAACAAGGCGAGGCGTCCGGAGCCGACGGGGATGGGTCCAGAGCTGCTGGGAGGTGTCCAGAGCTGCTGGAGAGATGTCCAGAGCTGACAGGGATGGGTCCAGAGCTGCTGGGGAGGTATCGAGAGCTGACAGGGAGGTGTCCAGAGATGACAGGGAGGTGTCCAGAGCTGCTGGGGAGGTGCCCAAAGCTGCTAGAGAGGTGTCCAGAGCTGACGGGGAGGTGTCTAGAGCTGCTGGGGACCTTCTCTGACCCAGGCAGTGGCTTTCCACAGGCTTCTGCCAACTGTCTCCCTGCAGGCATGTGGGGAGACCTGCCAAAGCCGCTATTCCTGTGGAGTTAGCCATAGCAGGGTGGACCTGGCAGCAGATCACTTTTGGGTTAAGTCATCAAACCACCCTAAGTTTAGTCATCAAGGAGCCATGTGCTCGACTTTGCTCCCCCCCTCCCCCCCCCTCCCCCTTGCACTCTGTGACGAAATGAGTGTTTTAAAGTCTACCAGGGTGCTGTGAGCTCAGCAATACATATTTACATGGGGGGCAAAGAGGAGTGGGATGCATTTAAAAATTAGTCGGTTCAAAAGTAGTGGCTGGTCTTTGCCTGTCTGTCAGATCTAAGAGGAGTGAGTGGATTTTCATGGAGGAATTTCATGGAAATTAAATCTCTACTGGAGTGATCCATTCAGCTCCTAAAGCTTCAGCCCAGTTTTGTATCCTGGTTGAATGCCCTGCTGAATAGCTTGGTGGGGATGCAAAAAGCCACCTTAAACTAGGGATTTTTTTTCTGCTAAATTGACTTCAAAGTAGTAATTAAACAATAGCTAGCTTAAAAAAAATCAAGTTATAAGAAGCTATAGGACCAAACTACCCTGTAAGTAGAGGCTGTATTTTAGAGGAGGAGGGCAGGGGGATGGGATGTTCAAACGGGCAAAGAAACTGGGAAGAGGCAAATTGAGAGAACCAAAAACAGGGGCAAGAAAGTAAAATGACTTGCAGATTCAAACATGGGCGTTTTTTACAGCTGTACTACTGTCGAGTCTGGAGCTGGGTAAGTGGAGACAGGAGGAGAGACTGCTGAATTGTTTGGGATATTTTAAGGAGAAGCATCCCGTTCAGAGGCTGAAGCAGCTTTCTTTGGTCTTTGTCCAGTCCTGTGTTTGAGGCTTGTCTTCTCCAGGCTGCTTTGCACAGAGATGAGCTCTGCACAGCTCAGTATTCATCTCTTCTTTTGTAAAGCAAAACTGCGTTTGTGGCCAAGGGCATCCTTGCTGCTGGTCTTCGCCCTCTTCCTCTGCCCCCCAAACCTGCAGTCACAACTGCATTCGTGTCTCTGTGTTGATGATTTAGAAACATGTTTGACTTGAAACTAAAACAAATGGAAACTAATCTCCTGCCTGACTTCTGTGGTGAACACCGCCTCATTCTCCCCTCCGCTGCAGTAAAACTCTCTCACTTGCCATTTGCTGATTTCAGTCCTTGGGGTCCTCTCTACCACACGCGGAATGTTTGTACACCTTCTTTCATCATGCCTGTTCTTGGAAGGAGAAACCTGAAAGTTTATAACCTAATTTACTTTAAAACTTCTTTGGAGTGATCAGTTTGGGGACTTTCCTGGGTTGTTTAAATGTTTTTGTGGCTTTATTCCCAGCTATTTTGTTGTGTAGAAGATGTCACCAAAATAGCTTACAGAAAGAAGGTGAGATAAACACATATTTGCACTATCACAGTTGCTAAATTTTTACAATGTTTAAGACAAGGCTTACTATTTTAAAGTGAAATACCCAATGCTGCACTTAATCCGATCAACGCATTTTTTTCATACTCCCAGGGTATTTATGGGAATTCATGCTCAGGTTCAGTCCATCAAAGCATGGCAGTGTACACTAGCAGAGAATCTGATCCATGTGTCTTTAAAAAACTGTCCATCTCTGACTTGTGTCAAGTGAAACCATGTTAAATGGTACCCGCAATAATGACTTTATAGTCTTATTAAAGCTTAGTGCAGTCCTTAGGCTAGACTATCAAGCTTAAATATTCCCAGTGTCCCAAATGTCGTATTGTTAGTGTGATAGTTACTGCTAGAAGAAAGCCCATAAAATATAATTTGCAATTGTTACGTTGCTTTTCAAATATATTTCACAGTTTATTTGCACTGAAAATTGCTTTTCATTTTTCAAACTTGAATTCAATAGTTTGCTGATAACTACAGTGCAGTATTCCTATGAAGTGATGAGCTAAAAACTGGCAAAAAATGGTTGACGCCAACTGTAAAATCCTGGTGAGTTTTAGCCCCCACACAGATACTCTTATTGTTATAAGCCTTTGCCATACCTCTGTCAGAGGGCTGGTTTCCTGCCAGGCAGTAGTTGATGTGATAACTAAATTTTACCCTCTCCAAGATGATACAAGAGTATGAAGGCAATACACGTTACTGTCTGACAACTCTGCATAAGTACTGAAAATGGGAAATCACTTTCCACAATACTTCTGTGCTGTTGGCCAGGTATTTAACGGCAATCCATAAAGACTATGCAACAGTGCTAATGTCATTCTCTGGGAAGTCCACAATTTTGGTTCAGAAAACCATAGATGTTGCAACAAAACGCAATGGCAGAGCATGTGTTTTGTTTACAGCTTTTCCGCCTCGCTGTTACACACCATTCGAACAGACACTGGTGCTGGAGCGTGAAGTAATTGAGAGCTATGCAGGGTGATTTATATCAGCTAAGCTTGAAGCCAGCAGCATCTGGGACAAGATGTGGCAACAAGTCAGTCAGTCCCATTGTCGTCTGAGAGGCAGTGGCGTGTTGATCACTGATATTTTCTGAATAATCAGGCATCTCACCCTTCTCAGGGGGAGAGCCAGGGGCTCTCAGAAAGCTACCCTGTGTGGTCAGGTGGGTTTCCAAGCAACAGACTGTCCTGGGTTGTAAACCAAAATTGTCCTATTGTACTTTAAAAAATAGCCTGAAAAGAATGCCCTCACACAGTTGTGCCAGTCCCAGCTAGGACTGTGTTGCCAGTGAAAGAGAATTCCCCCCTAACCCCACGTTTGGCATTCCCTGGCTCAGACTGAAATCAGGCTTGAAATCAGCCAGATCAGGTTGCTGATCTGGTTGAAAACTAAAAACTCCCCCCTCACCACCACCTTCCCAGTTAATAAAGATACAGATGGTCACCCAACTGCACCTCCTCTGGGAATAAGAAAGATCTATATTTGTTGTCATAAAGGACATAACCTACACACACACAAGTCCCAAATCACATACACAGAATATCTACCTCTTTTGAGGGAGCTTGACCAAAACTGTTCTCTGAATGTCTTAAATCTGAATGTCATTCTAATGCCCATGTTTTACACAAATTTTGCGCTTTTACTTGCTTAGTGCAGGTTATTTCCAGAGGACAGTCTCCAAAGCCATTGCCAGTACTCACAAGCCAGTGTTTTCAGTTATGTTTGTCAGTGATTCCTAACATATTAAGATGTGAACAGTATTTGTTCATCCAGAAAGTTCAGGAAGTGCTGGTCTAAGATATCTTCATTGTCTGACTGTAAAGAACATATTCTGGATAGTTCTAACGCTTCAAAAAACACAAAGCTGTATTAACTCCATAGCTGTGAAATCCTTTTCTAGATGGAAAACTGAGGTCTACAATCTGAGACTTGTTTGTTTATTTTTAAGGAAGTGCTGATGGTTTTAACAATATATTGAATACAAATGAGGAGAAGATGTTTTCTGTAAGCCACAGATGGCTTGAAACAATAGCTCTGACAATAGCTCCAAGAACCATCCAGTGCTTTTGACTGGTTTAAGTCTGAATTAACTACATCATAAATCAAAACAAGTATGATTTGTATTAATCCTCTTCAGATTTGTTTGAAATTGAAAATCTATTACTTTTGGAAATAAAATCATATAAAATCCAATGTTCTTGGTATTAGCAGTGAAGTCCACCTGGTTAAGCCATATGTAGAGCATTCATGTTTAATGTAGTTCTCTCCTTTTCAAAAAGAAGAGTCTGAACAATGATTTATTATTTCACACCTTGTAAATGGTGTAAGACTCTTACTTCTTGTTGGCATTTTATCTTTGTAACATAACTGATTTGTAATGCTCATCTCCCTTTTAAGAATCAGTTTGTGAATTCTACGGGAGCACAACCAACTTAGTTGTTTGCATATAATCTTTAACTCTACAACACACCATAATACAGGTAAGAAATACAGTAATTGAGACATAGATTCCTGTCCATATATCTGAAAATGTTGCATCTTACATACTTGTATAACATAGCAGCTAGAGGCCCTAGAAACTATCAGGATGCTATTACGCTAGCTGCTGTATAAGCCTGTAGGAAGAAACAGCTCCTGCTCGTAAGCCTTTGCCATCTATATGGACAAGACAGAGGAAAAAAAAGCAGCGAGATGAAGTGACATTCTTCTTGCAGTGACTTGTAGCATAAGATCCTAATTATGTGTACAACACATACCATGCAAAACCTCAAGATATATAATCTTTTTTTTGTTGCCACAGAAAGACAAACCTGGACTTAGGTCAAGGGAAAGCATCTGTTTATGTATTAACAGAGCATTTGCCATTGTTTTGTCCCAGAATAACGGGAGAGCAGTATAAACGTGATACACAGAAAATAGATATATTGAGCTGACTGAACACTACAAACAGCGTCCTTGTGGATACATACCATAGTGCACACTGTAATACCTCGCAGAGCTCACACACTGCTGTACTGGTGCGTTCTCTAAAGCAGCATGCTTGTAACTCCATTAATATAAATTAAGTGAGCAAGGAACCTCTGTATTTTGTAATCCTGGAAGATGAAAGAGTTAGTTCAGGATTGTGAACGCTGTACCTTATACACATCTTTATGCTAAAATAATCGGTGGTAAAATAATTAAGGTTTCAGTCACTATTGGCAACGTTTGTTCTTTTGAAGGGGATTTACGGGGGCTTGTTTTGTTTCACTTTAGGTTTAAAGCCTGGACCTTTTGTAGCTGCTTTAAGAATGAAAGAATATAAGATTAACAATCTTGTACAAAACCAAGCAAATGCAATTAAGTATCTAACACATATTGGCTGTGAATTATTCCAGAGCTTAAAATCAAGCTGCTGTTGTACAGTAAAAGCAGAGAAGCGAAGACTTGTTTGCCTGTGGTGTTTTGGGGCAGAGCTCAAAGCTTGTTGAACACAAGTTCCCTTGGCACAGGCCTTTGATGTCCATGTTTGACTACCAACTAGGACACATGGTCAACATTACTCACTATAATTTTTAAATTACATTTGAATGTCCATTAATAAAATTATGAGAACTTTTTCTTTTTTTTTTTTCTCCTGATAAGCTAAAAATGAGAGTACCTGCAGGATGGCTAAGCAATTCAGTATTCTCTTTTCCCAGGACATTTTCCGTTCATTATCAGTTTTCTTGTTTTATTTTGATTTCTCTCCTGAACCTTTGCAATCATTTTTTTTGTGGATCTCTTAAAGCAAAGTTGGCAGTGCTTGTCTTGAAATCTTATCCTGTAAACACGTTGCCTTTGTTCACAAGGTTTAAAGCACTGTCCAAATAGAAAGAATAAGACGGTTGTTTGAGCGAGCAGCTGGGGTTTTGGTTGAGCTGTTTGGCTGCGCCCTTGGAAGCTGCCAGCACTGATGAGATGGTGTGGGTCTCACCTTGTTTTATTTCAGTTACATCTTGTACCTAAAACCAGACTGCAGAAAGGGTAAGATTCGACTGACTGCACTTGTTTGGATTGTACTTAAATCATGTAGCAGAAATACAGCAGCTAAAGAGATTTTTTTTTAGAGGGTTCAACCTGTTTCTAAAATGACTTTTCTTAAATAGGTCCCCCCGGTATATTCTTACAGACGTTATATAATGTTTGATTTTTGTTTTAATCAGGCACTGCTTCGTCGGAAATACATGGGGTTTTATTTCCCATCATTTTAACTAAAAAAATTAGCTTCACACACTGAAGTCACTGTAAAATGTACTCCACTACAGCTGGGCTATAGAAAATCGAAAAAACTGATCAAGTCTTTGATGAAAGATGAATAGTTTCTATATAAGCCTGAGGTCTATAAAGCAACTGGATTAATGCTGTATCTGTGAACAAATGACAAGCTCTATTTTGTAATTTCAGTCTTTTTAGATTCTTGATTATGACATTTCTTGTTCTCTTGAGATGGAAGAAAGTAAATAATTGAGTTTGTGGGTGATGAGCTTGCCAAATACAAGGCATTGAGAAATTCTGTATGCTCCTGTAGTGGTTAATACCTGCTGGGCCCCTTGCCAACACAGTCAAAATACTTTATGATAAAGTTAGAATCTCCTTGTGTTGTCATTTGCCCACTGCAATGAATTGGCTAGCCATAACCTGGCACTAGGAATTAAAAACAAATCTGTGATGCTGCTGCACGTGACCATTATTCATGGGATCTCTGTAAAACATCATGATGATAAAACATGAAGTCAGCTGGATAGGCTGTTTCTAAAACTCATTAATTCTTTTGCCTTGCTGAGTCTCTCGGTGAAATTAAGTATGTAAGAATTCGGTATTCATGTGAGGTAAAGAATCCCTACAATACTCTTAAATGCTGTGCTATGACAGAATAAAGCAACTGGCTATGTTAAGTTCCTTTAGAAAGAAAGGAAAATACACTTGTGCTTGGAAAATCAGAAATAACAGGACTAAACATCACTATCTGGTAATGCATACAAAGCATTGCTTCCGCCCTCCACACCTTTGGTTCTCAGGCTTTTACTAGAGCATGAAATCAGTAGGGTCCTCCACAGAAAGCTTTTTCTGCCTAGCTCTGCAGGTGCCGGGGCTATACAGCAACACACTGCATAGCATATATTTCAACAGGAGCCAAAGCAAACAATGATCACAATTATCTTTATTGCTGTGTATATTTTTAAATACTATCCTCTAAAGCTCCTTGTGCTAAAGCAAGACAAAAATATTGCTAGAGGGAAACAAAAATAATTGTCTTGGGAAGGAAGCACAATCACTGGAAAAGTTTTTTCAAGCAAAAGCCAAAGCAATTGTCTTTGTGGCTTTTTTATTTTTTCCCAATAGCTGTTATTCAATAAACATTCACTGAAAAGCAAAAATCAAAGAACACCAAAGAGAAAGGAGAGGTTTTCCTCAAGACATGCAATGTTTTCTGGAACTAAATGAAGAGGGTTTTTTATTAATAAACTGCAAAATAAAAAGAACAAAATAACAAGATGTCTGAATAATTTTTGTAGGGCTAGAAGTGTAAATCATGTACATATAATGATGTAAAATGGTAACAGCTTGAATATTTAAATGTGTATCAGCATTTGAGTTTCTCACTATAGTGTAATGCAGATTTGGTCAACACATTCAATATGATGATAACTGTGGGGAAAAAAAAAGAAGCATAGTTTTTGTTACTTATTGTGTTTTGGAAAAATAGGTAATCTCCTGGAATTCGATTCTTGCCTCACATTTTGCTATTTAGTTATTATGTCAATTACAGCCCATAGCTTTTTTTCAAACCAAAACTAAATGTTTTAAAATGTTTTAGCCACAGGAAAAGTGCTTTATCAGTTTGATTTATTCTTACAGCAGTAGGATACTCAGCTGCAACTTTTCTCCTAACACTGAGCACAGTATCAGTGTTTTAAAATCACCACTACTCTGCAAATACAACAAATCATATCAGAGAAAGCAGTTTTGCTGATACAACCATCTACAATATAGATTTTCTCAACACAGAACCATTACTCCTGTCATGAATCGTGCTTTCTGTGCTGAAGGATGTTGTTGAAGCACGTTGTGTGTGTGTATGTGTATACCTTGCGTCTCTGTTAAGCTGCAGTATACGCTTACAGCTCAGATCATTTAATTATTGTTGACACTTTTTTCACCTCCTATCAGTTCCAAGTGACATGCATTTTCTGTATTTTGAATTATTTTGCTGCAGTGGCTACAAAAAAAAATTATTGAGAGCTCATCTGACTGTGAATGGATAGACATACCCACAAAACTCTTTCTAAGGATGCTCTGGGAGCAAAATCTTTGTAGACATGAACCCAACTGGAGAAACTAGTATCAAAATGAAATCTCTCTGTACTTCTGCCATATGGTATTAGTAAAAGGTAGGAAGCAAGTGTAAGATTAGAGACACTGTGGAAACAACCACTGCAGTGACAATTTGTCGTGCAATGACAATTCTGCCTTTCAGCTGAGGCTGTTTTCAGCATATGGTATCCAGCAGGGATTTGTACTGATCACAGTTGGCTCCAGCAGTTCCTTGTCCTTATCACCTCTTTACCTTAGCTTCCTTCCACACTTGCCTCTCTTACCACCTGCTGTCTTGTTCAGTTCATTTCTCTTCAGTTCAGTCCTATTCTAACTTAGCCACCATTCCCCCAGCCCTTCCCAAACACAAATACTCGGGAAGCCTGTTTGGCTGTGGCTGTCTTCTGTGGCTTATACCCTTTCCCTCCTTGCTGGTCTGTAAACCCTCCAGCCGAGGCTTTGCTCTGCTGCCTTAGCACAACATTTAGCACAAACGGGCCTTATTTTGGTGGTCCACAGTCCTGCTCTTACAGCTGTGACCAAGGAGCTGTGGCTAGAGCCCTGGATTCTCTTCCCCTCACAAGTAAGCCTGAGGACAATGTGTGCTCCCAACTGGGGAGCTAAGAGAACCGTGACTCCTCACTTCCTCCCCAGACAGCTTGACACACAGCCACAACCTGCTGCCAGACAGCACAGCCCTCCCCGGCCACCTCCACACTGCCCCAGCCCCGCAGTAACGCAGGACCTTGGGCTATACTATGCTTTTGGTGCCTGGGTGAGGTAACCCAAACTCCTGCCACATTGTACCTCACTACCACCAGCTGCTGCACTAACATCAACGACGTGTGTGCTCACTTAGCCAGCGGGGCAAAGGCAAGGCTCCTCGTTGGTGCCACACCTCGGGCTGAAACCACATCCATAAAGCCTGCGACAGCCAGCCCCAGGTCGGGCCTACCCTGAGGCGCTGTGAGGGAGCGCCCTCGGGGCAGCGCCTCCCGCCCGCGCTGCGCATGCGCCAGCCCCCCTCCGCGCTGCCGCAGCCTCGAGACGCTCTGCGCATGCGCACAGTCCGTCGTGCTCCCCCACGGGACCGCGCACGCGCGGCCCCGGCAGTCAGCGCGCGCCCCCCCCCGAACGGCTGCGAGTGAGAATTGCGCAGGCGCGGAGCTCCCCGCCCCCGTTCCGTTTCCCGCCTCCCTCGCCTCCGGGCCTCGCGAAGGAGCGGGGTGGGGGGGGGCGCGGCGGCGCGCGTGCGCAGGAGGCCGCGAGGGCCCGGCGTGCTCCCGCCGCGCCGCCTCGCGCGCCAATCGGGCGCCGCCCCGCAGCGTCGCGCCGTCGCGGCCCGAGCGCGCTGTGCGTCCGCTCGTGCGTGCGTGCGTGCGTGCGTGCGTGCGTGCGTGCTTGCGCTCGGCGGCGGCGGCGGCGGCGGCGGCGGCGGCGCAGCGTCCCCTGCCCCGAATGAAAGGGACGGTCCCGGCGAGCGAGCGGCCGTGAGCGACCGGCGGTGACGGGGGGGGGTGGGGGTGTGCCCGAGCTGCTCCTCTCCCCGGCGCCCCACCCGCCGCACGGGTGAGTGACTGAGTGACCGACCGAGTGCCCAGCCGCCTCGTTGCCCGCCCCAACCGCCTCTTTGCCGCGCTCCCGGGGCAGGCACGGTGCCCTCGGCCCGCCCGCCCGCAGCCCCCTGCCCGGGGAGCCCGCCCTGCCCTCTCGCCGCCGATCCCCGGGCCTCAGCGAGCCGCCCGACCCGGGAGGGTCCCGGCGCCCAGCGCTGCCTCTTTGGGGGGCGCCCCCGGTGCCGTTACCCGCCCCCCCTTCCCCTCCCCGCGCCGACGGCAGCC
>VFFE01006951.1:46776-105934 GCA_008921705.1 Burhinus oedicnemus | reverse complement strand
CCCCAAAATTTGGTGAGGAACGGGGGGGGGATCGTCCTCCCCGGGAGCCCCGCGTCCCACCGAGCCCCCCTCCGGTAGGCCCTCTGTCGGGAAGGGGTCAGGCCCTGGTGGCCGGGCCCCTGCGGGGGAGATGGCGGCGGTCCCTCCCCGAAGGGATGCCGTGCCGTGCCCCATCGGTCCCCCCGGGGAGGCGAGCGGCGGAGGTGCCGGTATCGGCTCATCTCCCGCTCCCCGTGGGTGTGTGTAAACTTTCCTGAAGATCGGTCTGCGCTGTCTGCCAGATCTTCCTTACCGCAGGCTCTTTTTGTGTAATTTTCAGTTACCTGCTCTATTCTTATTGTTTAGACTTTCCAGGGTTGGGCCTCACCCCCCGCCTTTGCCCCCCCCTTTTGATTTCTTTTTTTTTGTGGTGGTTTTTTTTTTTTTTTTTTTTTTTTTTTTAGGAAGTTGCATGGATAAGTTCTTACCCTAGTTTTATAGTGGTTGTAGGATGCTGTGTGAATGTAACTCCTGGATAAAGATTTCCATCAGACTTGTGACTTTGGATTCTCCAGTACAGGCGCCTACGGGATACCACCATTCTCCCCAGCTTTGCCCCTCCCTTTTCCTAAATAATGCCCCCAGTAATGGGAGATCGACCCTAGGAACTAGAAGGCAGCTGAAAGTGTCTTGAACAGAGAATCTGGTATCTCTAGTGAGCATCTTGAAAAATTCGATGCAAATATTTTCTGTAGCTTTTCCTGAGAGTCCAAACCACTTTAGCGTGTTTAGAGAAATTTTACAACGCTGGTATACTTCTTTTGTAGGTTTTTCTTGGGTGTCTGAAATTTTCTTGACATATAAATGTAAATCCTAAATATTTTTGTGTAGTTTCATAATCATACAGGCTGTCCAGCAAAACAAACTTTACACGAGAGGGTGTAGCATACAGATTGCTGTCCTTTGTCGGAAATACAAGTGGGGCCTTAACTCCTATAAACAGGCAGTAGTTCTTGAAACATATTCAGGCAATAAATAGCAATTAGAATCCAGGTTACTTTCCGTTCTTTGGTGCTGAACAATGTCTCGTACACCGAGAGCGTTCTTCCTTGCCTGAGGGTCACTGAACTTGCACTTTTCTTTTATGCTTGAAAATCTGTTGTCTAGAAGAACTCAGTAAAATAGTATGGGAGCCATATGAGTTTGTAAAACATGCCGCTTTAAAGATTAAATAAAGGTGCTATTAGGGGAAGCACCATGTTGAATACCTTAGTGGACATTAAGAAACGTGAATGCAAACGAACCGAAATTTTTAAGTGAAAAATCACCAAATGAGTTTCTTCTTTTGTGATTTTAGAGTAGATGTAACCTGTCATTTTTTGGACCAAACCTGTGGAAAATGTGTCTATATGTAATAGTCTATGTTTTGTAGTGCACATGTTCCATTTTGGTAGAGCTAGTGCATAATCTCCTAGTCAGTGATTCCATAGTACATCACTTGCTGTGATCCAATCTGTAAGACTTTCTCTGACAAAGCCGACCAGCAAGATGCTGTCAACAGTATATTTAAACACTATTTTATAAGTCTTATTAATTTGTTAGCTTTTTTTAACATGGAAAACAAATATTGAGCTGTTTTTAAGTTGCATTATTTTTCTTGTTCCAATGAAGTGTAGCTTGATACTTGGTAAACTGCATTAGTTGCTTTTAGGTGATTTAACTGGAGAGATGAAAACAGAATTTTGAGTGTTTGCATTCAGAATTCTGGGTCTGTGGTATAGCTGCATAACTTGGTTCATGTCTTTCAGAAAATGGGTATTTTTAAATGGACCGGATAAGAAGTGCATTTTGGTACAAAGAAAAGTGATCCCAGGGTAGTGTTTTCTCACATTTATGAGAAAGCAAACATAATTTAGGGAGGGGTCTACAGATGAAATGCTTCTGAAATATTTCTCGTGCTCAGGGTTTTTTCTGCAGTCTTTAAAAATGTATAAATAGTGTTAATGTCTAGTGATACGGAAAACACAAATGCGAAGAACGCAGGACTGGAGAGAAAACTTTTAGATATCCTTGTAAAATGCTTTCAGAGTCATTTAATCTGATGGCGAAGAGAATGTGAGTTTCCTTTCTGGCGTACCCTGATGCTTTTTGGTCTGTTTGTCTTTTGAATAATTTTTCAAGTGTTAAATTATTTATAATTGAGTAAGTATTCAAAAACATAGTATTTGCTAATTTAATTTTGTTGTTGTTATAACATCAACGTCCCTGCATCATCAAGTAAATATTGGCATTATTTTTAATTTCACTGTGAGCCTTAAAAAAAATCTAATTATGCAAGAGTACTTCAAGAAGTTAGGTTATGTCAGGTTCTAGTATTGCTGTAATGATGTGCCTTCTCGTGTCTGTCACTGCAAGGCATAAAGCCGTGAGAAGATTGTTTATAATCTTGTTTCTTGGAAAGTTACTATTCTTATAAATTAAAGATTATGAGAGCCACTTAATAAATTTTTATGTGTTCTATAAATTATTTGCATTTTCTAAAATACGAATTTGCTTGTTAAATTGAAGGATAGCTATTTTTTTGTGGTAGTAATTCTTGTTCCTGTAAGTCAGTAGAACCTATGCATGTGTTCAAGGAAATTCTTGATCTTCCTTTTAAGAACTACTATCATTGCTGTCAATATAATGATAATATAATCTGAATATAAAATGAAGCAGGTAGATCCAAATGAGTGTGTGTGTGTGTGTCAAATTATTTATACCAAAACAGAACTTGCATTTTAAATTATTTTGATAATATGTTTCTAGCCCATCGCTGTGTGATTTATGTTGAGCTATTGAATGTGACCTGAAAATAAGAAATCTTCATGATATTACTTCCTGCTTGTCTTTTGTAGGTCTTTTTCCTGCTCCCAAATATTATTTTTTTTTTTTAAGTTTAAAAAAATTATTTAAAAAAATTTTGAAAATCTGTGTATCTTTCCTTCAGGAACCATTCCTTTCTACTCAGAAGGGATTACAGAATGGTCTTGTTTTGTTTTTTCTTTAGAAGAATACGGTATAGTAATTCTTTTGTGTTTAACACTTAAGGACTCTCTATTGCCACTGCAAAAGGGTGTGACTAGTTTATCCAGATTGGCACATTTTTTGTGCAAATCAGCAAGATCTGAAATCTGTGCATTCTTCTTATGAGTATGCGTCACCGGCTAGTAAACTGCTTTCCAGTTGTAAAAGAGAGGAAATGAAGCTGTTGGTAAAGCAAAGGGAATGGATACAGGACAGACACCTTTTGATGCAGGAGTTTTGTAGTAAACATTGCAAGTTAAAACTCAGTCTGTGAAAATCTGTTGAAACAGAAAGAGTGAGAATCTGAAAAGATGGTCTTTCAGCAGTAGTATAAGCCGGCAGGAACTTAACAGAATTCCTCTGCTTTCGATGAGAAAAATAGTGAGTGATACTGGTATTATGAGAGTCTGACAGCACTGAGAAGCAGGCAGGTTTGCCTATGCAAATTTTGACAAACAGTCGTGCGTTTTCGTGCAGATCGCCATTGTAGCACGGTCCAGATGCATTGCCACTCTGCTATTCTTATGGCTGGATTATTTTTTTCAGCAGAAATATCAAACTATATGGTGGCTTTTCTTATTCAGATGAGTCTAACGTAGACAAAGGCAGAGGAGGATGCTTTTATTGCAGTCGTGGCCAATTCTGACAGTAAGGCTCAAATCTCCAAAGTAAAAAGCTCTAAGCATGTCTATTTGCAGAGGACAGTATTTTATTTCGTGAGAGGTGTGGAAACAAATGAACACAAATGACTTAATACTGGGCTGAGAAGCACGTAGACTCATAAGGTATTGTCACTTTTGAACTTGCCGCGTTAGGGGATTGGGACCTCAGTGTTATATTTTAAGATGCATTGCTGGTAACACGTGAGAAGTTTGTGATTCATGTTGAGTTTGATTTTAAGTTACTTTTCTTAGATGAGAATAGCCGCTCTCATGCGTTTCCTGAAAACTAGTACGGTACTGTTAAATTAATTGTGCGTCTTGAAAAGGTTTGCATTGCAGTGCGTTAGTCAGATCCTTCTAAAATGTTCCTGATGCTGTTTGACTAGCCACAGTGTATCTGTGTGATACCGAAAGCGGTAACGTTTTATCTTCTCATCTCTGCCCTCGTGAAGGGTACTTACTCATCTGCGGTGCTACTTCGTGAGCTTTTACGCTCAAAACCTGTTCTGGCTGATCTGCTGGACTCCTGGGGCTTTTCTTTGCTTCTGTTTTTGAAGAAGTTCGGCAGCATGTATTTTATTCCGTGCGCAGGTAGTGCGTTCTCTAGAAATCCTTTTGCTGTAATAAATAACTGTGAGAATGAGATGAAAGAGTTGTGGTAACTTTTTCTCCTAATGATTGCTGTACTTGTTGTATTTTCCACTTATTTCTTCTTTACTCTGTAAGTTTTACATTAGTATCCAAAGTTTTATATTAATGTTCAAACTTTTTTGCCTAAAGAACTAATTCTGCTTGCTGATAGTTTTGTAAAAAGTTGATAAAGTACTGCCTCTTCATGTTTATTTGGATATAGTGAAGTAGCGTAAAGAAAAGGGTAAAGAGGGACAGATCACTTTCAAGCAACCAATATTATATTTATAAAACTGTAAGTTAAATTGCCTTTTGTTGATGTCAACATGCTGATTGCACCTTTTCTTTCTGTAGCATTGAGAGGATTGAAGTGGCATTCTAAGGTCATTTAAAATCATGACAAGCTCAGTTGGACAGAAAAAAGTCTCTTCAAGACAAAGGAAGTGTGGGTTTTGTAGATCTAATAAAGATAATGAATGTGGACAATTATTGATGTCAGAAAACCAGAAGGTGGCAGCACATCACAAATGTATGGTAAGTAACCCATAGGAAAAAGGCAACTAGTGTACTGAGCTAGTAAAAAGACTACAAACATGAAAAATTCAACCAGCTGTGGCACTGGCACAAATGTTTAATCACTCTAATTTGAAATTTTTGTGGGTTTCAAGTATGTAAATGTTCTATATCATTTCTACACTTAAAAAATAAGTTTTGTGTTTATAATTTTAGCTGTTCTCATCTGCACTGGTATCTTCGCACACTGATAATGAGAGTCTTGGTGGTTTCTCTATTGAAGATATTCAGAAAGAAATAAAGAGAGGCACTAAACTGGTAAGTCTCTATTTTTGGCTCTTGAAAATGGAAGACAATATTTTCTTACCTTCTATAAAGTTTACCATGAAGTTGTTCAATGTATTATATATACGCCTGGCTTTTTTTTAAAGTGCTACCTTGTGTGAGCTCTAAGGAAACAGACGACTTACAGAAAACGATGTTGAAGTAAAATTGGTCTCAGATTTACAAAAAGAAAACCTCAGTAGATAAGATTATATTTATATTGAAATGAAATTTAAATGTCAGTTAACCAACCCTCGAAGTGTCTTTAGGAAAGGCTAAAAAGTAGTTTGTTTATTTCAGTGAAGTTCTACTCTCATGTAAGCATGTTGTTTTAAGAATTGTAGCTTAACATGCAATTATTAAAAAAATAAATCCAGAATTATTATTTTTTGTAGTCACTTTTTTCTCATTGGTAAAGGTAGGTGGTTGTAGCAGGTATTTATTTTGCAAATTTGCTTAGAAAAACTCATTTACAGAATATGCCCATTTTTCTTTTTGATGGGCTGCATATAAACAATAGCATTTCCTAAATTTATGTATCTAATCCAGTAATTTCTATTTAATATTTTCTGTTAGATTTCAGAGTGAAACCCACATTCTAGGGACCTGGTGAGGGTATTATTGTGCCTTTACCAGTATTTGGTTTTTGCTGCCAAAATCTGGTTTTAACTACCAAAGGTACTTTTATTGCTTCCTTTTATATTGATTTAATAGATGGTTCTGTGAATACAAGCATCTTATGAGGTACATGAGTACAATAGTGATTACAACTCTACCAAATTAATGAGAATTGAGCAGTGATGACTTTTTTCATTCCCAAGAAGCTAATTCACAATTCCTGGGTTTTTTTGTAGAACTAATGGTTTTCCATTTGGGAAATGACTGAGACTTTTTCAAAATATTTTTAACAAATTATCAATTCACTCCTCACATTAAAAGTTTTCAGCTCAGTTATTTAAAGCACTCTTAAGTATTTACCAGTTCTTGGGCTACTAAGAGTAGTCTAAAGTATTATTGTAGAACTACGGTTGTATAATAATAGTCCAGTATTTCATCCAGGGTTTCATATGAATCTTTTCCAATGCAGGGAACTTGATTTGCTATAATTAGCTGAAGCATAAAGAAATAACTATTCACAAGTCATTCATGTCGTGATTAAGAATTTCCAAAGAACACGGCAGTAAATGAAACTACAGATCGCAAAGAAACTTTTTGGTTCTTGGCTCTCTTAAATGTTTTTGGAAGGTTATTTCTCTTTATGTCATTGGCGGTTTCTGTCTTTCTGCTTCTGAATCTCTTTATGTTCCTTCACTGATTCAACAGCTGGATATATTCTTGGAGCTCGCCAGCTGTACGTATCAGGCACTTTGTTCAGTTTATTGCAGAAAACCTGGATCTGCTTAACTTAGTAGATTCATAGTCCTGAGATGTGTCCTATTTGAGAGAATTTACAATAAAATTTTTGATCTTAACTTGGGTGCCTTATCTCTCTGTAGCTGTCAGAAAACTACAGCTCTGAGTCACTCTCTGGAGGAATCTGTCTTTCTGCCTTGACTTGTACAAGAAGCTTAAAGCTAAACGTTTAGTGAGCCCACATACCCCCTTCTAAGGTCTGCTTTCTGTTCTAGCATGTTCTTTTATGTGAGCAAAAATATCTCAGTGTGGTGCACTGGGCTAAGTAATTATATTGATACCTTGGACTAAATTAGTCTGCTGATAGATTTTACGTAGCTGCCCTCCTTCAGGAGGTGCTGCTGCTGACCAGATAGCACTGAAAACTGAGGCCCATTTGTTACTGAAGTGATAACGAGTGACCTGTAGAGCCTTTCTGATGGTAATACAATATAGTTCTGTCCGAGAAAAGTTTGTAGGTTCAAACCTTAATAGGCCAGTCATAAAAATCTATGAAGTCTAAATATTTAGTAATGCAAGGCACTGATACCATTATTATTTCTGTTAGCTGGTCATGGGAGGATTTTTTTTTAAAGAGCTTACCTGTTTTGCAGCTTGTCAAACTTCACATATACCTGATATAACTTGGGAATTAATTAATCTGTGACAGTGACCGTTTGGACAGCAGGACTTGTACCAATGGAATAAATACTTTATTACTGTCAGGAAACATAGACCAATAAATCAATATAAAAATTCCTGTGGTCTGTTCTGTTCATACAGATACGTCATGGTGTGCATAAAAAGAAAGTTTTCTTGCAGTCATTTCTGGTTTTCAAAATACTGAAGTAGTGACTAAAATTGATTGGATGGGTATAATTTCAACCTAGGCTTTTATAAAGAGCTTTGATCAACCACTATTATATATTAAACCATAACACATAACAAATGTATGAGATAAAATACTCATACAAATTAGATAACAACTAGGGAACGGTATATAACTATACTGTTTCAGAGCTTGCAGAGGAGTAAATGGAGATGATCCAAGGCTTTGACATTTTTACTGTTCAGTTAACTTTGTTGAAATTGAAAAACAGGATGGTGATACATAACTTTGGTGGTATATTTATTTGGCATATTGGAGACTAACAAGAAGAATTTGACTAAGCTAGTGCAGTGGACAGAAAGTGTATTCCACAAGGATATATGTAGGGAGTATCCTGCATTGCACACTTACACTTACGGATTTGGAATGAATTGTAACTTTTTGAGGATGTGGCCAACGTGCAGGATACAAACAAAAAGCTCTGGTTGTCTTGGGAGGAGAGTTTAATGGGAAATTCTGAGCTTTTGGGGCAGTATTATGCCCATGAAAAATAATACAGAGAAAAATATTGTGATGCTATCAATTCCTTCCTTTCCTAACACGGTATACGGAGGGCATGCTTTAGAAGCGTGATGGTTGGTGTATCCTAAGCAATGATGAGTCTAATATGAGAAGAATTAATTATTGGGAAAGAAGACTAAAGCATCAGACTCCCATTTAACCTTTTACGCAATATAAGTATAAAGAGCAAAATTTAGTCTAATGGAGATAAATGCACTGTATTTAACAAATATTTCACTGAATTCAGTGGTTTGGAAATTACTTAAGGAAATAACTGTAGAGAAAAAAGAGGTAAAGTTAGCTGCTGAGGCGAAAGTGAATTTGCAGGTCATCAGTATTTCTGACTGCAAGATTCATTGCCAAATGGGTGTCCTTTTTTTTTTTTTTTTTTTTTCTCTCCCCTACCTTCACAGCGTAATTCAGAATTAAACAGGTACAATTTATGATTTTAACTTTTCTGAAATGGTTGGTACAAACAGACTATCATTGGGAGCGGAGTATTTAGGTGAATAGCTGTGTCACTTTCATCAAACACGTTTCACAGAAGTAAATTACTTGTTTTCTTCATTGAATTGATAATCAGTGTATGACGGTTGTTGTACTGTTGCAACAAATTTCTCCTTGATTTGCAAATAAATTATGAAAAACACCCGAGAGCAGGAAGAGTAATGCCAAGTGCGTAACTCCATGTATTTTGTCACCAGGAGTAGTAACTGTAATATTTTTGAACTCAGAAATACTAAGTCAACAGTAACATGAATTGTGCTTTCTTTTTCTTTACAGATGTGCTCTTTATGCCATTGTCCTGGAGCGACCATTGGCTGTGATGTGAAAACATGTCACAAGACATATCACTACTACTGTGCTTTGCATGATAAAGCTCAGATAAGAGAGAAACCCTCACAAGGCATTTACATGTAACTATTATTTATTTGCTGTGTTTATTTTTCTATTTATATTTCACATTCTTTTTTTAAAAAACAACAACAACAAAGCAAAACAAAAAAACCCCACTTTGAATTCTAAACAAGACTGTTGCAAAAAAAAAATATCTAATTATGATTGTGGCATTCAAAATAGCGATGTGCTAGAAAAGCATATTTTCACTGCAAGATTTGTGTATCAGTGAGTCTTACAAGTGGGAGAAAAATGTACTGGCATTTAAATTTAAAAGATGAGTAAATAATCTGTGAATCGTGACTGACTTGACAGTTTTCAACTACTTTGTTTATAGGATTTTATGTCGAAAACACAAGAAAACTACGCATAACTCTGAAGGTAAAATTATTCAATATAAATTTTTCCCATTGTAGAAAGATACTTGGTTAAATTTAATTTTTCTGGCGAATAGAAATGTTTTCAGTAAAAATTAGAACTACCTTTTTTTTGAGAAACAATGATTTTGGAAGCCCATCTGATTTCTGTATTTTCTCTAAAATTTATTGGTCGAGGTGGGGAAGAATCCAAGCCATAAATTTTGAGATGTTCGAAAGATTCAATATTCTGTCAAAACAAAGTTTGGGTAGAAGTAATACATTCCCTTCTGGGAAGAAGCTGGCTTATATTTGTAGTTAAATCTTCACAATATTAACATCTGAAATATTATGTCAGGTAACAGCTGATTTTTGCTATTGCTAATATTCCTAAATATTCACTATTTCTTTGAAATATTAACTAGAGTTTAACTCTTCAAATAAGAAGGACCCAATAGTAGATGAAAAGGTTTGTGATCAGATCACTTACAGATGTATTTCTGAGTCATTTTAGTAAACAAAAAAACCTGTATGGATACATTCATGAGAGCTGTTCATCTTTGCAGAGATTAGTGAAATGCGTGAGCGGTGATATGCCACAAACGTAGCTAAATTGTGTGGTCTGTTAAAATTCCAGACTATTGTGTATTTATGCAGGTATTTTTCCTTTTTTCTACTGTGTCTGAATTTGGGTAAGCGAACAGTTGTTAGTTTACTTTTTGCATTACTTTCAACTGAAATGCTATCAGATTTAACTAACGAGGAGTATGTGACTCTCTATTTAGTGAAGATCAAATTTCATAAATTGCTTTCAGTCTCTTTCTGCCAAATGTATTTTTAAGGTAATATACTACTTTTTATGCTACGGGTAGTAGATATATTAGTGGTAAGGTTTGGATGTTACTTCAATGTTCAGAAAGATATTGAAGGCAGTAGAAAATCCCAAATGAAAACGGGTTGGGGTTTTTTTTTAGTCTATAAAAATAATTATTGTCATGTGCTTCATATAAAACACTCTCAGATTTTGCTATTACTAGGTTTAAACAAGAAAAGCAGTATACGTTATATTAATTCTCCGAAGAGACAGGGCCGCATTGTCTTGTAGTTTGGTGCTTTGTTTCTTTGTTTTGGAGTTTGTTTTGCTTGTTATCAGAAACAGAACATTAAAGACATTTGAGTTCAGAGAGAGTTTAATCTCTTTAACTGATATTTAAACATAATCTTTTCTACTTAGTTACAAATGGCTCAATGTTGGACACCTATTGAAAAATGCCTCCAGTTCTGCATGGAGCCCAATGCCAATGAATGACTTTTTCTGCTTGGAATTCCTTGCAGGATCTGAACTTGTGCTTTTCTTTAAGAGTTTTCAGAAACCATCATCTCCAGTTCTATGATCTTATTCTCTAACAGCAAAGGCTGTTAAATTTTATATAGATATATTTGTCTGAGAAGACATGGGAAAAATTACTAGAGGCATAGTGGTTTTTTTCTTAAATGTTGATGATGGCTGTTTACTAAAACATTAAACTAGATGCATCCAAAGAGACTCTTAGATTGAGGGTAGGAGAAGGAGGCATAAACAACATCACTCAGAAAAACTGAGGCTAAAGAACCCAATAGTATCTTCCTTAGCATTTAACTTTGCACACATGTTTTCGTTTAAAATATTTAGTTCTCTGATGGTTTACACTTCTAGAAATATGTGTAGCTATACTTCACATTTTTGTGTTCTGTTTTTTTGTTTAATATTTGACTGAAATTTTACCAGTGCTCTTCCCTAAAGAATATGTTCTCTTTTTAGTCCATACAGTTTAGAGGACTATACCCATAGAATATTATTGCTTATAGTTACAGATTTGATAATGCCAAAAGCTGGGCTCTTTTGTGATACACCTCCTTTAAATCAAAGAAAGTAAAAATATATATTGCATCTATCTTATGGAAATGACTTCTAGCATTATATAGCAATGGTATTTTGCTACGTTGAAAACTAATTACCTTTAGAAGACAGGAATGTACAGAGTGAATTTCAGAGTTTAAGAAGGGACTTTGGAGTGTTTGATTCTTAATATTTAAATGCTAAAGCTTGCTCAGTAAAATGGTAACTTGAAGATGTTGGATGGTGAGATTAAACTTTATATATGTGTTTCGTTGATTTATTTCTTGAGGAAAACGTGAATATCAAAGAGGAATTTAAATGTGAAAGAATGGTGGTGTGTGAAACCAGAAAGGGCTTGCAGAGAAGAGTGAATAAACGAGCTAGGGATACTAGAGGCTAACATAGTGGGGGTTTTCTTTTTTTTCTCTCTTGTTTTTGTTTCATTTTCGTGAATCCTTGCTCTCAGCAGTGTTTTCATAACAGAATAGTTAAAGCTCGTCTGTGGTTATGTCACTTAATGTAGGTGCACAGAGGAACTGGAATTATCGGTCCTTTTTAATGGAAATTCACTCCTCCTGCTCTGGGATACTGGTTTGGGTTTTGGCTTTTTTTTTTTCTTGGTCAGTGTAGAACATCTGGGTTTTTATCCTTTGTTCTCTGTATCCCGATTTAATTGTTGCAGTCCAAATATTTTTATTATGTCACTTCTATTAGTGGATGTTGGAAGAGTTTTTAGGAGTGTTTGGTTTGGTGCAGTCCAGAATAGTTTATTTTCTGCTGCATAATAGGGAAGTTTTTCCTTGCCTTCCCTAGAAAATAGATGGTTTTGGGGGCATACTTGTTCAAGTCTGAGGTCTGGCTAATGTACCTTTTGTTAGAAATTCTAGTTTAAAAAGAATATCCATTAACCATTTAATGACAGTTAAAGAAAATTTCTTGAGGCTGCATGGAAATGTGGTTTAAAGACCTATGTTGGAATTAAAGTTACCCAGTTAAAACCTAATAAAAAGGACCTCTTAGATGTTATTTATTGCTGTCATGAAGTTCAAGTGGTGCGAGAATTCATCAGACTAAGTATCTCTCTACTCATCAAGACAAAATTAATGAGCAATGGGAGTTCATTTTCCTTTACTTGACAGGAGTTGCTGAACTATTTTCTGTTTTCTTTGAATATAAAAATATGAAACATGGCAGTGAAGTCTTGTGCTCTTAAATTCAGTATCTGTTCCAGCAGATTGTTGCGTTTGTCTAACTTATCAGTGTGGCCTAGCCTTCAGGTAACACAGAATAGGAAATTTGTATTTCTACTCTATTTCCTTTGTGTGTGTATATTTCAGAGCAATTCCTCTGTGCTGTGTTCCCACAAACTGGAAAAGGACGTTAAAAGTGAGATACTGTTACACTTTGGACTAGGCTGTGGCTGTGCAGTAAACGGATTTGAAGACACCTGCTCAGAGGAGCAGACCCAGTTACTGAAAGCTTCATGTCTAGATTTCAAACTATCACAGCTAACTGTTAGTTGAATTACTGTTCAGTTTGATACAATTGCATTTATTCTTTTTGAAGAATAGAGTATTGTTGAACTAAGGTTTTGGAACTGTTTATTGGAATTTATTCCAATGTACTGGAAATAATTGTTGAAAAATTTAAAATCTGGTATCTTTCAGTTCCCTGCAGGTGGGGCTGCCCTGGCCCTAGTGGTGAATTTAGAAAGAATTCAGCTGATCAGGAATAGTTTAATATAAACTAAGATAAGAATGTAATTTCATTCTTCTGTTACATAGTAGTAAAACAAAGAATAATGAAGACAGCCATGTGATTATCTATTGTTAATGTTTAAAACAGATGCTTGGGAACTGTGGGGTCAGCAAATAAAGTGTCTGTAATTCCTGTTGTAGCTGTACTCAAAGAATTGGGGAATTGTGTTTCCACAGTGGAAATAAGGACATTTGCTGTCTCAGCATCCTTTTCATGTTATTCTACAGATCAAACATGAAATCTATGCTTCTCATGCTGCTCAGTAAGTTGAGTCAGGATAATATTTCTCTGTGAGACCTATTTAGAGATGCTGCAATCAATACCAAACCAAGTACTTCTTCAAAGCATTGTCTAAGCCAGAGGCTGGCAGGAAAAACATCTGAAACTTTTGGGCGTTAGAGTTAGGTAACATCTTTATTCATCTTTTGGTTCTCTAATCAGTGTTTGTTCATAGGTGCATTTTCTGTAACACTGGTCACAGCATAAGCTTGCCTAACACTGTATGCATTAATGCAGTCAGGTATAAAAGTTCCTGTGACGCTGCAGCTGGGTGTCATTTCAGTTCTGCTGGTGGATGGTAACAAATTCTTCTGAGTTAGCTCTGCTAACTCAGCTGCCTTGTTGTCTGTCTCATGGAGAATGCTGCTCTGAATGTGGCATCAAATGTATACGTAGTGTTATGACAAAAACAGTTGGCTGGGCAGTAAGTTAGCAATCTCCAGTGCAGTCCGTTATAGACTAATGAGGTATTTTGCAGAAGCATCACAATGGTGCTTTCTTAGGGAAAAGGAAAAAATGTAAAAGTAATGTGATGAATGGTTTGTCCTGTCTGAGGAGGTGTCCTGTGGTGTTTACATTATAATTCTCCTCCCTATCTAGGCAAGACGTTATACAAATAGAAACTTGGTCAGCTAATTCATACTTAACAGGTTTATCATACCAGTTGTCATAACCTTTCTGATCATGCAGATAAGCTAAGTGTATTGTCTGTCTTCAGTCTTTGCCAGCGATTGTTTGCTTGGAAAAGCATTTAGATTGTATAGTTATGAGGGACTATTTTATTTGTTTTCTACATTAAATATACTTAATTAAAGAAATAATCTCAAGTACTTCATAACATAGATACCATTCAGTCAAAAATAGCTTTTGGACAAGAGTCGTCAGTTCCTTAATGTATCTGGTGCTTTTGGAAAACGTATTAGTGACAGGACCTAAGGGGTAATTTAACTTTTTTTTTCCTCTCCACTCTTACATTCTCCAGTTTAGATGTTTCATGTAACTTAGTCTTCTTCCATTAAAAAAAAAAAAAAATTAAATTAAAAAACACCACAAAAATCAAAAAACCACACACCACAAAACCCCTAAAAATTATATTCAGCATTTTGATTGTTAATTTCACATAATTTGCTGATAAAAGCTACTGTTATTTCATGATTGGTTTACCCGATTCTGTATTTGCTTGCAAGGGCTTTTATGCAAATCTCTGGTTCTTATTAATGCTTAAATATGCATTCACATTTTTATTATTGACTACTGGGACAATAAGGTTTTCCGGGGTTTTTGAGATTTCTTTTCCATTTAAGATAATTATGTTGCCACATACAGTTCATTGGGTTTCAGCCATATTTTAAGGACATCTTACTTTAACATGCTAAAGTACTTTTTTCTTTCTCTGTTATATTCCATTTCTCTTCTAAAAATTGAGTAAGGTTGATTTTGTTCTTTACAATTTTTAGAGTTTCTCTTTTATCCCAAACGCACTGTAAAACTTCAAATACATATGTGTGATTTCAGATTTACAGAACAGCATGTCTAAGCCACTTCCACACTCTACATTTTGGCTTCTTTTTATGTACAGTGCTACTTGCAAATATATTTTGCCAGTCAGTTTTATTTATTATCTTCCTCTTACAGAGTCAGCCCCCTTTGCCTCTAGCTCCCCGAGTCCATTGTTTAAGGTAATGTAGGAGGTGGATACAGAGAGCAGGATTAGCCTTTATTGTACACATCCACTTTTTATTTGTTCTTTCACAACCTTCAAATCACTTCTTTTATTACTTTGCTTTAACCTAGCTTTTAGAAAAGGGCGATTCCATGTATTTTTCAAGCTGATGCGATATAGAATAGATGAGTGATGTCTCAACCTCTTCTCTGCCAAGCCTTATTTTAAACAGCAAAACATCTTGCTCCTTTTTCCTTCTAGTCATGATCAAAGGAGAATTTTTAGATTTCTCTCTATAGCTGAGTCTCCCTGTTAACAGTTTATGTAATACAGCATTTTGCTAGTCTTCTTTTTGTGGTACTTTGTACTGCTTGTGGATTTCTAAAATGCAAATCTGGGGCTTGTTGCTGCTCATCTTTCCGCTCATCTAAATTTACAATATCGTGTTCGTAGGTGCTTTTTAAAATGTAGAATGTTTCCTCTTGATTCCTATCCCCACCCCTCCTTCTCAGACCGTATTGCGTATTAGGCTTGTTTTTTCAGATATAGCATTTAGGGACTTAAGAAGAAAGGTCATAAGATACCTCCTTTGAAGACTTTAGATAAAGTTATGTTGAGAATATTGTGGTGATTTTAAAAATCAATGCAGTAATGGGATATGGGATGGGGGGGCAGTTGAAGAATATCTAGGGAATCTCAGGGGATTCAGAATACGGGTGATATCCATAATAAAACGTCATCTGGTCAGGGAGGAGTTGAACAACTTTTTGTGTTTTCCTTAGTTCAAGCTGACATGAGAAGTTGGAAACACCCAACCATCAGATGCCAGGGAAACAGGGTAAGCTGGCAGTGGGCTCGAGGGGAGGGATAGGGCACAAACCAAATTGTGTATTAAACAGTAAAGACCATCCAAGGCAGGTGTATTTTAAAGCTGGTTACAATCTCGTTCTTCCTATACTGTTAAGGTAGTTCATAGTGCTGTTAAAAATGGGAGAAACTTTAATGTTTTGAGGTATCAGTCTTGCAGATAGACGTGGTAGAGCAGATCCTCACATCTCGGTGGTGTTAATCTGTAGGTCCACGTCACTTGTAGTAGGAGACCTAAATCTGCAAGGAATTTTATTTTAATGAAGAAGTCATGTAGCATGAAAGTCATGAAGGAGTCATGTAGCATCTAGATTTCGATGAACTCTGAACTTTTTTGGAAGTACTAGTTTTGGGCACAGAAAAGGAGGTTTCTTTTCAGGAAAGCTGTGTAAACTTGGTGGGTTTTTTTATCTTACACTGAAACCATCTTTTAAAATGTCCTGGTTTGAGGTAAAACAGGACCAATAGCATTTTTACTTTTCAGATCTTAAATATTCTAATAATTGTAGATTAAAAAATAACACTTAAGAACTAGGCTGTGACATTTCTTATAAAAAGTTGGTTTTCATAACGTGTGCTTGGTTTTTAGCAATAGTGATTCACTCCCAGTTTTGAAAGTGTGACTGTAAGGAGTTCAGGATCTGCTTTAATGTTATTTAGAAAATAAGGGTGGACTAAGAGGTGGAAAGCATTATGGTTGACAGAATTGATAAGGAGCTTTGGAAAAAATAAGGAATATTGGTGAATGGACTAGATTTTGCTTCGTCGAATGTAGTAGGGAAATCTGTGGAATGATTTTGGAAGGAATATTTTTACTTCTTACTGATGTTATTTAAAGGGTCACGAATTCAATAGTCAGATTTTTGTAAGACTTTTTTTTCCCCGAGAATAACCATCTATTATTTCTGTAAATGTAAAAGTAGAGACAGAGATTCACAGATTTCTTTTAATAAATTGGAGGAGAGTTCGTATGATGAGGGACAAGATAAAAGAGAATTCTTTTCTTTGACAGAGGTTTTAGGTTGTAATAGAATTTGCTATATGCAGTCTGAGAGGTACGATATCTAAATTGCATAATCTTGCTTGGGGAATTTAGCAAGTAATCATAAATGAAAAATAGTGTTAGATAGTAAATTCTGAGAAGAAAATGTAAAATATATTGTTTCATTAGATAATCCATGTCATCATGTATTTTATTTTATGTTTTCAAAGTGAAATAAATGGTGCTTTTTTCATCTAATTACAAAAGAACAGCATATATATTAAAGCATAGGAACGTTGTGGTAGACTGAGGTATTTCAGTAGCAATTTGGGAATATCTGTGTATAGCTGAATAATCTGTCAATTTAAGACAAAATAATTCACAGCTTTGTATTAATTTATTCTCAATTTTTTGTTGCTTTCTAACCATACAACAGAGTAAAGCTTTGGGGGAATTATGTTTCAGTATAACCTGTTGTGATGCATTTGGATTAGTTTTCTGTCCTTCGTTAATAAATGTGCAAGAAGCTGTAGCTTTCTCGGAGATTAGCGACAGATACGATAGACTAAGCTTAATAGGCTACACTTGTATGCAGGGCCTTGGGACAGTAGTTAGTTGTCTTCTACTCCAAGTTGATGGCTCTGGAATATGTTCAAGTATTTGACTTCAAGCTCTTGTGCAGTTGAGACGCTGTTAATCACGAGACGGAAATCTGATTTGATTTTTATGTGATAATAGAGAAGACAGAGGAGTTCTGGCAAAGCAACATTTCATCTCAAAATAAGATGTCCTGTCTGGATACTGAGACCATGATATAACGGCAATAGTGCCATAGCAATGCTTAAATAATAATGATAATTATACCACAGCAGTTAAGTGGCCCATTAATGTATAAAGTAGATGTTCCAAATCTTCTGATTAAGATTTCCTTCCGTTTTGGGGGCTCATACTGATGTCTGTGGTTTGGATTTTGAGAAGCACGGTACTCAGCGGTGTGTGTGCTTGTTCCTTTGAACAAGTCTGCTGAAATGTCTTTGCGGTTTGAGCAGGGGTAGGTGTTAGATATCAAAAGAAAAAAGAAAGGTGCTCCTGTGAGCAGCTGGGGATCAGGAAAGTTTTTAGCGACCAAACAGAGCTGGTTAGTCAGTATCAGATATAACTTAACTAGATCATATTGGAAGCAATCTTAAGTTTGCAAAATTTACCTGTATTAACTGTAGAGCTTTGAGTAACCAAAAGGACAGTCTGCGAGAATACTGGACTGCAGTTCTATGTAGCCCTCAGCAGCTGAGCTGACAGTTTCAAAGGAACTTATCAGACCTCTTTGGTATATCTGTATTTAAACTAAATGTTCTTATATTCCTAATGGTCTGTAAATACTTTTTCTGGGATGTTGTCAGTGTGGATGATTTCCTGTGAACTGGCAGCTGCTTTTAGCTGTAGATGTAAAAATCTACTATAACTAAAATTAAATTTTAAATTTTTTTTGTGGAGGCAGAATACATTCCAGATTTAAAACTTGATGTTAATGTTGTAGTCAAAATGGGTGAATATTTTTCTTCAGTCAAAAGGCATCAATTAATAAAGCAAGGAGAGAGGTGTCATTTAGAAACGCTGGCATAATATCAAGGGCAATTTATATTGGAGTTATGCATCTTAAAAAAAAAAAAAAAATTAAAAGCTTATTTCATGGTTGAAAACATTTTCTGGTTTCAGTGTAGTTTAAATGAGTCTTTTTTCCGTGGAGGTGAATATATGTATCTGAGGACACATTTTGAATCTGAAAGTAGAAGTTGTAAGACACACTAAACCTTCTTCATGTATTATGTTATAAAGATGCAAATCTGTGTGATATGTATAAAGAAGTAAATAATGTTTTCAGGATCTGCAGTTGCATGTTTGTAATAAATGGGAAAAAGTCGCTACTTTTATTTCTGACCAAAATACAGAGTATACAGGTCATGGTTTTTTCTTGTCTGGTTTGGGTGGTTTGGGGTTTTTTTTGTTTGTTGTTGTTTGGTTGATTTGTTTTGCGTAAAATTTTTGAGAGTGTTATTTGATGATGTTCTCTAACTTCTAAAGCAGATTTAGAAGAAAGTATCAATGAACACGAGTTGGAGCCTTCACCTCCCAAAGGAAAAAGGAGGGGTCGTAAGGGAAAGCCAAGAAAAACAAATTTAAAGGGGCAATCAGAAGACACTAGATCTACGTCCTCACATGGCACAGATGAAATAGAAAGCAGTTCCTATGTAAGCAGTAAATATGCTAAACTTCTTAGAAGACAGAATTGCATATTTCTTCTCTGCAAATATAATTTTTATTAAAATTTGCATTTGTCTGAGCCTCCAGCTGGTGGCCACAGGCTTTAAAATTACAACCTTATTTGTGACCCAGCAGTATATTTTAGTAAAATGTTTTTCTTTCAGAGAGACAGGTCTCCCCACAGAAGCAGCCCCAGTGATACAAAACCTAAATGTGGATTCTGTCATGCAGGTGAAGAAGAAAATGAAGCTAGAGGAAAGCTTCATATATTTAATGCCAAAAAGGCTGCAGCACACTATAAGTGCATGGTGAGTAACAGTGTTGTTGTTAACCAGTCTATTAGGTGAATTTTGTCTGAATTGCTATTTTAGATTTTAATACAGTACCCTCACATGTAATTATGCATGAGTATTGTCTGTATGCTGATGATCTTTTTAAGCGCTGAAGTGTTGCAAAGTGAGCAATTCATTTATTTTCACTGCGGGCAATATGGATAAAAGTTGGCTGCGTGCTAAGAGATGGAATTAGCTCAGGGAGACTGTTTAGCTTATTAAAAATGCTCCCTTAGCGTCTAAATGCATACACAGTACTTAAAAAGGAAAACAGAAAACAGTTTTAACTACAAGAATCCACTCCAAAAATGAAATACCTTTACTCCACAGGCATTCAGACAAAATCCGGGAAGAATCCATGAACTTCAGTAGTTTTCTGACCAGTGGATTCAGGCTGTGTGACTGAAGTAGAGTGGGACATGGAAGTTGTAGAAGACTCTTGCCTTTAGATGATCACATTTGCAGAACTGTCAGCCTGAAAAGAATCTGCTAATTTCAATGAACACGAGCAGATAGTGCTATCTTTCATATAACTCGTTCTATGAATGAAGTAGGGCTTTGAGTAACAAACCTCAGTGGTTCCTGTTGTACCTCAAAGTGAATAAATAGTCTAGGCAATCTGTGGAGTATTAATTGTCTTCCTATACCTAGCCTTGCTAAACAGAGAGCTGGTGTATGCCAGCAGCCTTGAGTCTTAGTGTACTCTTTGCTACTTCGTGTATCTGAGCTTCAGTTTTAAGACAGTTTAAACTGAATATACCAGTATGATGATAGTAGCGATGGTGCTTATGTGCTCCATTGTCATCCCTCAGGGCTTTTCAGGTATGTTGACATCAGCTGTGCTGTGAAGCTGAATTATATATATGTCACAGGGAAGGAAGTGGAATATTCCTAAAAAGTTCATGGGTGTAATTGGTAATATTCCTTGTTTATTACTTTGTGTTTTCATCATGTCATTATTTCTTGTCTGCTCCTTTGTCTTTTAAATTACATTTCTCCAAGGCAACAAATACAATTAAAGCAGTTAGGTGGATATCAGAAGGAATACTCACCATACTAATTACTCAGTTAGCATTGGGGTTTTTTCCTAGTTTGTTGGTAAAGCACATGCTGTCTGAGGTCACAGAAGGGGATGTTCAATACTCAGATATTCCTGCACATAAAAAAGTTTCTAATCATCTTGGTGGCCTGAAATTATTTTGACTTGCTTGTTTTACAGTTGTTCTCTTCTGGCACTGTCCAGCTAACAACAACTTCAAGGGCAGAGTTTGGTGATTTTGATATCAAAACTGTACTTCAAGAAATCAAGAGAGGAAAAAGAATGGTATGTATCTGCAGAATGTGGTGAATGTGTTACCGATTCTACTAAGGTGTATATAGCTCTGCCTCCTTCCTTTTGTGAAACAATCTTTTCCATCTGTTTCTAAAACCAAAATTTAAATGTGTTGTTACTTTTGAGACAGGTAGCCAGATAGAAATCACATTAAAATTAGTTAAGTCTGGGCATGTGGTATTTAGTGTTCTTTATGACAACGTATATAGTAAATTATTATTAGCCTTCCTGTTACTATAAGAGAGTAACAGCTTTAGATCCTGTATTACTAAAAGCACGCTGTGTAAAACCACAAATAAACGTAAAGAATGTATTCTTGCAGTGTGGTGTTTCCAACTGTTTTGATGTTTTAATAAGAAAAAGTATTAAGGCCTCAGAGATGGGGATGCTGGTAAAATGTCCCGTTGTATTTTATTAAATTCAGGATATTTTTAAAGTGGTAAGAAATTTATTGGGGGCGGGGGGGGCGGGAGAAAACAAACAACTAACCATATTGTTCCTTGAAAAAGAAGTCATTTGAGATTCTTCATATATGAACATACTAACTTCAATGGCAATAAAATGATCTTGGAAATGCAATAATACATACAATCGTAGCAATTTTCGATGCAATGGACAGGTAAATCCTAGTGTTCATATTTTAATAGGTTAGTATTATATAGTTTCTGTTTTACAATATCTTTGATTAACTTTTCATTGGAAGGATGATCTGCCAGAGAAATTACTCTGTTCCAAAATGGTAGCCATAAATATGAGGAACACTAAACTGAATGCTAAGAGGCAAGAAAGGCTGAACGGTGCCATTCTTTTCTTTCCCCTGCACAGAAATGCACACTTTGCAGCCAGCCTGGTGCTACTATTGGGTGTGAAATTAAAGCCTGCATAAAAACGTACCATTACCACTGTGGAGTAGAAGACAAAGCTAAATACATTGAGAATATGTCACGAGGAATTTATAAGTAAGGACCTATGTAATTCTTTAATCTGTAATGAAAGCGAAGATATTTCATGGCACTTCTTCTGCCTAACTTGGCTAGTCAAGTATGTTATTAAAAAAGAGAATATTATTTCATTTAAAATGGCATTTTAAAGTAATTGTTGACTCTGCAAAATGTTTCAGTTACTCTGCTAACTTAAAATTTATGTAGTAGTGTCCTGATAGGAGAAATGAGAAAATTAATTGATTTAACGTTGTTTTCCTCCTCGATTAACCTGTAATTTATATTGAGGAAACCCTGGATAATTTATGTCATGATTGCTCCATATTGATCTGTTTCGTAGCTTATTTTCGGTTTTTTTGATCTCCGTAACTTTCCATAGTTGCTTGCTGAACTGCTGGCGTTGGTGACTTGGCTGCAGTTGAGTTGCAGTGTGGCTGTGCCCACAAGAGGGCATTCTCTGAGCAGTGTAGTAGCAGTTCTTGAAAACTAGAATTGATCCAAGTTTTGTTGCCTAGTCGTCGGCCTTGTTTTCTTTCTCAGTCTGACTGATGTTTGACTGACAACCATGAATGAGTTAAAAGAGCGAGCAGTTGACTTGTAGCGCATCTCAAAACTAATTGAGAGGAAAGTCTGGTTTCGGTAGGTATTTTCACTAAAAGTCCTCACTGTTTCTTTTATTGTGCTAGACTCTATTGTAAAAACCATAGTGGAAATGATGAAAGAGACGAAGAGGATGAAGAAAGAGAAAGCAAAAGCCGTGGCAAATCGGGCACCGACCATAATGACATTCCTCAGCAGCAGCTCAATGGAAACTAGGTATGGAAGTTACTCCTGACAGATCTGTTACCGAGACTGAAACGCAATATACATTTAATGTAGTTTATTGCAGTGAAGTATTTAAATCTAGTGTATGCAGATAAGTACTTTTTATTGGCATACTGTAGAAAAATGGGGAGGATTTGTTGTTTTTTAAATGCAGCTGACTTTGTAACAGTGTAAGAAGGGAGGCCCTCATTTCTATTGCTAAATATAGATGTAATGTCAGAGCTGCTAAATGCTTTTCTGTATGATTTTAAATTTACTATTGTTTTCATCATTTTTTAAACAGGTTCAAGGGACAGAGTTATAGAACTGGGAATGGCTAAGACATCATAACTACTAATTCTTTTAAATTGTTTTCTAAAGTCAGAAAAGGGTTAGTAACTTTTTACTGCCCAACTCTGTTAGAAATTCATTGAACTGCCTGAAACGTTCATGTGTGTGAGCCTTCAGTAAGTGGCAGAGTTTTACATGTCAATATTATGTAGTTTGTAGTCTGCAGTGTCTGGAAAAAATGAAACACTATATAAATGATATGTAATATGTACAGTGTCAAAAGTTAAGGCAGACATTGAAATGAAGTAAGATCTATATTTCTGGACTGAATAAAAATCTGAAGATTTGGAATGTGTAAGTTGTTTAGTGGATTCATGCAATGAGGGAAGGTCTTAGCTAGTTTAATTAACAACATGGGCAAGTTCGTGGTGGCAACAAGCTGGTACTTTGTGAATTTTGCATTTTCTTCATACACAAGTTACGGAGGCTATACATGGGAAAGCCGCTCTCTGTTTTTGCTTGCAAAGCACACAGTAGAAAAGGACTCAGTGTACACCGAAGCACGCTTGAACATTTCAGGTTGTTCCTGTTGTGATTGCTCATTCCGCCCAGCATTGTTTGCGGGAGATTTACTTGAGCAGCTGTTGGTTCTGAGCTGTGAGCTTTAGAACTCATGCCAAAGGGCTGTAGTTCATTCTTTCCCCAACGACCCACCTCTTTCTGTGTCCCTGATTTACAAAGAACACTTCACTAAGTGTGATTAAAACCTTACTATACAAATGTTTGGACTCTGCAGCCCAATCTCTTTTACTTCAGAGAGTTACAACTCTTAACTCGCTATGGAATTTAGCCACCATATCCGACGTCCATACCTCAAGTGTTCTGTGTTGTGTGGAACACTTCATGTTTTGTCCAGAATATGCCTAAAGATCCCATATTCTGTAAGAAGAATGAGGAAACAACCCTTTTTGCTAGATTGGTATTTATTTTTTAATCTTATGACCACTATATGAGAAACTTTGCTTATCATCCTTACTGTTTTAGTGATTATTTTTTCCTCTTTCTGTCAAGTCAGCAGTCACGTCCTGTAATTCTTGCTAGAGCCTGATGTTCCTTTAGGGAGTAATCAGATCTAGGCTGTACCAAACTGAACAGATCAGTCTTCTGACTGCTTTCAAAACGCCTTGTCATTTCTAATGGCCACTAGCTTCTTCAATTGGTCTGTTAAAGCACATTCTCAGACTTACTTAAGTAAAACCAAAAAGCTGAATCTAGTCCACGTTTGTTGCTATTGCATCACCTTATTGTTTGTTTAGGGTTTTGACTTGTTTCACTCTGAATTCCCAACAAAACTTCTGGATTTGAAGGAAGGAAACAAGCAAAATACACTGATTTGACTATAAATTGCTACAGTTCTTCTGTGATTGGTATTGCAAAAACAGTTCATTTGTAACATGAGTTTCTGTAGCATTTTTTACTTGTATTTTTAAAAGATTTAATGTATGTCATTTGTCTTCTTATGCATTCCCTTAATGTCTTGAGGGACTCAATTACTGTATATTGGAGTTTCTAACATTTTACCTGTTAGAATTCAATCAATTCTGTTTGCTTTCCTGGAAAATAATGCCGTTTTGGAAAGAAATATTGCTGTGTACAGAAAATACTCAGTTACTGCTCTAAACATGATGCCATTGATCATTTTTATTTTGTATTTGTAACTTTCAAAATTAAAAGCGTGACTTGAATTGCAATGACAGATCCATTATTGAAATTGTCTATCAAGGTGTTTTGTTTCTCCTGGAATATGAACATTTTTCAGCCACTAAGAGCAGTTTTAGGGTGCAAAATAACATCCATCAATGTTTAAATTACTTCTAGATTTGTGCCTCACACATGGCCCTCCCATGGAAAAAAGGCACTTTGTTTGCAGCTACTGTATTTTAACTAAGGTTGCATGGGGTAGATCTGCCAGCATACCGATTGTATTTGAGACTAACTAAGCTCTAATTCATAGTGTGTCAGTTGCTTAGTATAATATTCAGTCCAATAATTCATCTCTTATGAAATAAATGACCCTGTTCCATGCCTCAGAAAACCAGAGCAGCACTTTACCTTCGGGTAGCAGAAAGTAAGTGGCTGGTTTACCTGTTACCTCTTTGTGCTGAGATGGCCTGACTAAACTGTCATTAATTCAGAATTCATGGAAACAAAGTCAAAAGCAAAAATCTTTTCTTACGAGCCTCAAATTTGTCATAACTGACTTCAACTCATGTATGCTGGGTAAAAGTGCCTTACAATGTAAAAATTGTATTTATATGTTCCCAAGTAGCATCACCTGCTGGGGAGTAATTCTGTCGTGGTGTTAATATTTAGAAGAAATGTACCTCAGCAGTGTATTTACTGTACATCTCTTACGTCCTTAATTGTAGTTTATAAAGCATGACAATGTATGATACTATACAACATTTACATCATTTTTTAAAGACAAAATACTGCCATTACTGTCTTTTTATGTGTATTCTAGCTTGGAATTTCAGACAGTCTGTCTGAAATTTTTTTTTTTTTTTTTTCCTGGTAAAGCAATGTAATCTTTGCAAGCATATACTGAAGATTATTCTGGAGCATCTACTGCCTTCCCAGAAATGTTAGAAGTAATGAAAGTGTTCTATAGGTGAAATAGGTATGTTTAAATTAGCTAGTTAAATTAATGCAGTCTATTTGTTACTGAGGGTTGTTTTTTTTTTTTTAATAGGCACCTTCTGCTTTCATCTCACAATTGGAGAACTCATGAATTTAACAAAACTTGTCTTATGAAACTGTTTTCACTTTATTTAATTTTTTTTTTTTTTTTTGGCCTTTGGGCATTTCTTTTGCTCGCAAGAGTAGTGTGTGCTGTTTAAGGCGCCTGGAACCCTCTGAGAAGGGAGGCTTCTCCCCAACTCACTGTATCTCTGTATTAACGGATCTCCCCAACTCACTGAATCTCTATATTAACAGATCTGCGATTGTGCTATACCAAGAAAGGACTGTACCAAGGAAGGACAGGCATCAGAAGGATATTGTTCAAATAACTTGAGGATACAGCTGGTGTAATGCCAGAGTCTCAAAGCGTGATCAAACACTCTAGCAGTAAGCTGTGCTATCACTCCATTTCAAGGAAGGGTGCAAGGCCAGTTCAGTATCAGCATCAGTGCAGCTAGCTAGGATGAAATAGATTAGGCGGTCAAAAGATCTACTCATTCAGCAGGTGTTGATCCACAGGAGGTTCTGTGATAAGGCTCTAGCCAGAGTTAAACCTACACTCCACAAAGTCTGATCTTTAGGTACAAAGAGCTGTGCTGATCTAGAATTATACTGAATCTGGCCCTAAAACGTAATGGAAAGGAAGAGAGCTTGCTGCTTAGTGCTGCCTGTATGAAAAATAACTTCATGCTAAACCAGAGTGAAAGATGAAGAGGTGATCATCTATTTAAAATATCAGACTTACCTGGCAGGTGATAATCAGTGCATTCCAAAAATGCTGAATCGGATTGACAAGAAAATTAATCCTCATTAGATGAAATTAATCTTAAGAGAACTGAAAGTACCTTATAGGAAATAGTAACTCTTCTTCCATGTCACCAGAAACAGATTCCACTGTATTAGCAATGGAGGTTAAAAAACAGGATGCAGCTCTTGATTTATATACTTGTTGAAGCGTTTTCTAGATACGCGTATGTATGCACATTCATTAGTCAACAGTGACATCTCAACTCTTAAAGGATCCTGGAGAACTGTTGCTTGTCAAAAAGCACTCAGGTTAGGCTAACATTTGCAGCTTTTGCTCTAGCATACATTTACATTAGGTGTAAAGACAAGGAATGTATGAAAGAGGGTAAATGCATTCCTATCTACGATGTTATGTATATTTTGTTCCTGTTATATTGGCTTTACTTCCAAAGTTGTAGTTTGCAGTATTAGTTTCTTTTTATTGGTATCCTTGCATATATATATTCAATAAATGAGTTATGAATTTCATATTTGCATATCTGTCCTTTTTCTGAAAGTATAACTTAAAACTGTCATTTTATGCATAACTGCAGTATTTCCTCTTGAAGCTACAGGCCCATGAAAATTTTGCCAGGAGAGAAGTGAGAATGCATACTTAGAGTATGCCACTTTCTCGGTGGTAACTCTGCATACTTGTGTGTTCTTTTTAACTTTGTGCAATGGGTACGCTGCTTTGTGTTTACCACTAGTTAATAATGTGAAGTGACTGAGTCACTGAAAGGTCCCTTTCTCACCTTTCAAGAACTGTTGGGTTTTTTTCAAGAGCAAATTAATTTAGATTAAGATACCAAGGGCATGCAGAGCGTAATATAGTGATGCTGCAGAAGAGCAGCTACATCCAGAATGCACTTTAGAACCGTATAGGTGTAGCGTAAGAGATTAACAAAACAAAAGGTCACTTGGAAAATGCTGGATTTGTCCAAATACCTAACTGCCTAGAGTGAGACAGCAGTACCTTTCCGTGTTTTAAACTATCAAGAAATGTGATGGGAAAACTGTAGGAGGAAGGGTGCTGTTGGCCTGTTGATGAAGATTTTATTTTCGAAAAACAACTACATGCTCTGCTGTCATCACCTTAAGCGATGAGTTGATTTAATAAGCATAGTAGTTATTTACTGTGACCTGAGAAAAACCATATCCCCAGTCAGCACAGACTTACGTGGCAGGAAAAAATTGTCATGCATCATCCTCAAATAGGAGTTGCCAAATGATCAGGTCTTGTTGATGAAATATAATTATTGATGCTGTGATTCCACATCCATCTTTTTGCAAAGGTTTCCTGAAGAGGTTGATTTTAAGAATTTTATTATCAAAATCAATGTTGGGAGTAGTTTCACTACCTGGCTTTTGATGCCATTGAAATAATTACTGGATGCATGTTTATTTTGATTGCTGTATGTTTTTTGTGTTTAATTCATTCAGCTGGGATCTTTGAAGGAAGAGCGGGATATTGTTGTGGAGCCTTCTCTGTTTCGTGGATGTGACTTCTCACTGGAGTAGCTGGTGACTGAAATCTTGGAACAATGGAGGAGGGACCCATAGACACAGGAGCAAGAGACTTCTGTTGTCCTTGCGTTGTGTGACATTAGGGCAGAGTAGTGAATACTTCAAGAGCTCTCGTATCCTCACGTGGACAAGCTCTACTTATTCTGCCATGTGTAAGAGATTGCAGCAGAAGCACAACAACTGTAGTTACCCTCATGCCTAGATCAGATAAGCCCATATGGTAAATTACTTTCATGCGTGAGAGGCAAAGGGGGACACTGTAAACTGAAGGCTCAGCTTCTCTCTGTGCTTCCACCCGTCTGTTCAGAACTCGGGGTCAATGGTTTAAATTGGAAAATTAATGGAAAAGGGAAACTATCGTTGAGCTTCTAAAAGAAAGAAAGATCCAATTGTGTCAAACTGATGTTGCTCCTTCTATACCAAGGTAAGATGCTTCTTGAACAGTGGAGAAGCAGTGGGCACATCTTTACTTTAAGCGACTCTAATGACTTTCCGTAAGAAAGTAGGGGAATGTGGTCTGACACCAATTTAGAAGTGAGGTTATAAAAAAACGGTTTGGAAAAACCCACACAGAGTAATTATTAATCATTCACAGTCAGACTGCAAGGATGTATTGAGTGGGATTCTTTACAATTCTGCTGTGATCTGATGTTATTTGGTATCTTCATTAACAATTTAGGTGGTATATGCTGATTAAATTGTAGGGAGCACCAGACTTGAGCCAACTACTGAACGAGTAGAAGACAATTACAATTCAAAATGAACTTGATAAATTCAAAAGGGTTAGAATGTGAATCAGTAAACCCAGTGATGGATTTGACAAACGCGTATTTGTACACTTCAGCAGAAGCAACGATCAGCTGAACAAATACAGGATGGGACAGGACAGGCTGCTGGGGTAGCAGTTGTACAGAGAAGTTCTCTTGGGGTTGTAGCCCGTCACCAGTTGAACATGATTCAACAGCATCCTGTTCCCGAAAAAAAATGTTGTTGTGGAAGGTATGATCAGGAATGTAGTCTGTAAGATACATGACGTGGTCCTTCTTCCTCATGTGGTAGTAGAAAGCCTTCCTTGGAACATGGTATCCAGCTGTAGGCACCACGCTTCATGGAAAATGTGGAGCAGCTGGAGATAACCAGAGAAAAGCAATGAGAGGGATTACAGAATGGAAGACGGGGCTTGTTTCAAGGTGGTGGGAGAGACATGTTTTCAAATGGGTAAGAGGTAGCTGCGAAGAAGGCAGAAATAAACACTTTCCCTCACTGCTGCTGCAGGTAGGACAAGAAAAACAGATTACGTTGCAGCAGGAGACATTTAGCTTAGACATAGAATGGTTTAGGTTGGAAGGGACCTTAAAGATCATCTAGTTCCAACGCCTCTGCCATGGGCAAGGACATCAGAATGGGCGGTTGGCCCTGACAGCAGGAAGAGTTAAGCTCTGGAATACCTTTCCTGGGCAGGTTGTGGAATCTCTGGGATTTGAGATTTTAAAGGAAAAGTTAGTGGGCATCTTACGGGGCTGGTGCAATGTGGGTTGGAGGTGCTGGGGATAAGGCTAACTGAAGTGCCTCCCACGTATTTCTGACGCTGCCCTCTTAGGTTTTCATACTAAGGCCTTCTGCGAGGGAGCTGGAGAACTGTTCTGGAGCAAAACGCTGCTGCGCTGCCAGAGCTCCTGAGTTTGACCTCAGGGTTTACAGCCACGTGTTTCCTTTTCCATCTTTTCTTTTAAAATAATGCTTGTGGTAATAATACCATCTGTGGGGAGAGTGGCATGCTCTTGTGGTGTGGCCCACGTCTGCATAGTTAGTACAAACTTTCCGACACCACCCAGTGTAAGGCACTCTCCGCTCTTCCATTTCACATCTTCGGGAGTACTTCAGCACTCCCAACTTTTTGAGTGAATGTGTCCCATGCCTTGAAGGTACATTTCTATTGTGTAAGAATAAGCAGAGTGACAGCAGTACTTCATACAAACGTGTGTGTGGGAGTAGAGCACCCAGCTCCTTGATGCTTCTCAATCATGTGCGTATGTGCGCTGGGATGATACAGAGTTTGGAGCGACTGATCTCTTACCCAATTATTGTGGCAGGAATCTTAAACCTCTGAATTTTTGCCAGACATGGTCTCTTACTTTGTTTAAACCCAGTTCTCGGCTTTTATTTTTCCCAAAACAACATTCCAGCTGAGAAGAGAGCAACCAGGGCTGGTTCTGCCCCACGTTTTATTCCCTGGATAGACGTGCAGGTTGCTTGACACACGTGCAATACCCTGTTTCCCACTGCTGGCCAAAAAAACCAAAAAGCCATCTTGCTGTGCGAGGACTCCCACCAAGCTCCTGCCTGCCAGTGGAGGGCTTTACAGAGCCTTGGGGAGGGGGAGGAAGACACTCATTCCCTCACCGTATACTAAAAATAGGCTGATGCTGTGCAAACAGCTTTGCTGTGAACTTCCCTCTGGCACGCAGCCATGCAGCTGCCTTACAGTTTTAAGCCTAGATACCTCTCCAAAACAAGAAGTCACCGCAGTTAAACGCAGTCAGCAACGCTTTTCATCTTACTAGTCCCCGCCATGTTGTATCAATTTTAGCTTCTTCCAGAGTGCAGGTAGCTTACTGGGATCTAAGTTCAAATTTTTTTATTTTTTTATTTTTTTTTTACTTAAAGCATGGTTAAGACTGGCGCTGGCAATCCCTGAAGTCTGCAAAGTTCAAAGGAGGAAGGAGGCCTTTAATCTAAAACTGAAATACTCAGGTGACACATCCAAAAAGGGCTTTCCTGCAGAGTAAGAATGGCAGTAGCTGGGCTGCAAAAGGTTTTTAAACTCTCCAAATTGCTGTTAACTAAACATCCTTAAATCCTGATGTGATGATATGAAATTGGAAAGTCAGTTCCTTAAACGAGACTAGTTTAAAAAGAATAAACACAAGACACAAGACTCTGGGCAGCTGGACTGAATGACAGAAGTGATTCATTCAGGCCTTGAAGCCTAGGAGTTATTTGGTTTTGCCATATTTTCCAGTGATTTTTACCTACTTATTAGTGCCAGCATTTTGCCCTAAAATAAATCACGTCACATTCTTCTGTACCTTTTGACTATGAAGACTGATGTGGCAATTTTAATATCAAGCTTCCTTGTTCTTTGTTTCAATGGTTGTTCATTGTTTAGACATAACAAGATTCACATTCTCTTTTATCATGATTGCTCATGCAAGAATATTTTCCAGGACAGTAATTAAATCTCTGGATCATTTTCAGGTATTTCACAGGAATCACTGAAAACGCAGTAATTTTGCATAGCTGTTTTTTCCCTCCCCATTTTTTAATGTTGAATACCCCGCTTTTATTTGAATCCTCTGTATCCAATTATCTGATTTGCACGGCATTTAAACAGAAGATCAGTGCCATTGTACTTTACATTCTTTTGAAACTCTCATCAATAGCAGGACCACGCTCATCTGTAAGATGGTAATTTAAGATGCACTTGGCGGCGGTTCAGAGAGACAGGAGCTCTAGTCTGTCTCACTTCCCCTTGGAAAGCCTTGCTGCTGCTGCTGCTGCTGCTGCTGCTGCTGCCGCTGAACAACAGTTACACCGGAAGGGAACTGAGTTTTGGAAAACTTTTCCAGACTCTCAGGAAACCGAGCAACCTGAGACTTTGATAAGCCTTGGTGAATTTAAAAACTCTGTGTTAAACTTGTATTAGCCCATCAGATATCACCGATTTACAATTTGAGGAGTGGATTTCAGTTAATAGATAAAACTAAGAGCAGAGGTTTGGCAAAAAAAAAAAAAGGTTATTTGAAGCAAAATTCTCCTATTGTCATCTCTGTTGAGCACTTTATGATATCTTACATTTCTGCAATTACAGGTACAGGTGCTCTGTTCTGCAATTAACTGAACATACGGTTTGCTAAAGAGGGTTAGTGTCTGGTGCCAGAGAGGTTCAAAAAGCATCAAGCTTATTTCTTTTTCTGGAACCTTCAGCTTTCTAGCTGTCTGGAGAGAGGGTGCAGACGAGGTCCTGCCTTCTCCCTCGCTATGGGGCCTGGCAGTCCTTCTGAGAACAGTTCTGCCCCTTCCCATCCCTGAGGGGCAGTTTCGAGGGCACGTTTCTGAAGGGGCTTTCCACTGGGTCAAGCAGGATTCTGCGTGGGCGACAGATAGTACGCAGGAATTCTAACTCCTTGCTGCCTGGTTGTTTTATCTTCAGACCCTATATATTCACTTATTTCCCCTTTCAAATGTAAACTGAGTTCTAAAAGCACTCTTCCACTGAACGATCTGACTCTGTCCTCATCAGGCATCTCATCCACTCTCGCACCCTTAACCCAAATCTAGATGCAGGGTCTGGTGTTACCCCCAGGACAGCATTTAATATTTGAGGATCTGAATGATGAGTTTGCCAGCTCGTACCATACAACTCAAAAAGGTCTTGCAAAGGGAAAGGGAGTCCTGAAGCGCAGTTCCCTCCCAGCCTGGCGCCTGCTTTTCTCTCTGCTTCCCGTGTAATCTGCCCAGAGAAGATTGCTGAGATACTTGAACGGCTGCCACCATCGGGATGGGAGGCAGGGGCCGTGGCATGTGAGCTCTGCCACCTGATGCGTAGTCTGCAGGGGGACAGTGCCAGCTGGATTAGCAAACCTCAGCAAATACAGCCTTCTGTTAGCGAGTTATCTGATCAGGTCGCTGCCTTGTGGTCCCTTGCTGGTTTTCCTCATTCTTCTCCCCTGTTGCTGAAGCAGCCTTGCCACCTCCTTTTGCCTTCTCTCCAGTTTCTGTCCTCATGCGGTAGCCTGTTGGTCCCGTTTGGCCATGCTGGTATTGACAGGTTCCATTTTTTCTTATTTTTTAAACAATCCTTGCGTCTGGCTCACCTGTGTTTAGCTGTACAGACACCTCCTACGACACTTGCAACACAGCTAGTCTTCCACAGCTTTTTAGACATGCTTCCTGGGGTTTGCAGACAGGTCCTGCGCTCAGGTGCCTGCAGAAAGCAGAAAAACCTCTTCGTTCCTCAGAAAGCAACTGAGCAAGGGAGGAAACCCCACATCTCTCCCTCACTCCCCCTTCCCTGGTGGGAAGACTTCCTGCCTGCATTTGGAGTCGGTCAGCCTCCCCACAGACTTCAGTCGAAGGTTCCCATGGTTTCTTGCTAGCACACTTTCATCTAAACACTGCCTGAAAAAATGGAGGCTGTGTTAACTAAGTTGTTGGCTAAAATAAGCTGCTCGACTTACTAAAATAACTAAAATATTAAACTTATTAAAATAAGTGGGTCCAGAGGAGGCCACGAAGATGATGCGAGGGCTGGAGCACCTCTGCTGTGAGGACAGGCTGAGAAAGTTGGGGTTGTTCAGCCTGGAGAAGAAAACGCTCCAGGGAGACCTTAGAGCCCCTTCCAGTCCCTAAAGGGGCTCCAGGAAAGCTGGGGAAGGACTCTTGATCAGGGAGTGGAGCCATAGGACGAGGGGGGACAGTTTTAAACTGAAAGAGGGGAGATTTAGATGAGATACTAGGAAGCAGTTCTTGACTGTGAGGGTGGTGAGACACTGGCCCAGGTTGCCCAGGGAAGCTGTGGCTGCCCCATCCCTGGAGGTGTTCAAGGCCAGGTTGGACGGGGCTTGGAGCAACCAGGTCTAGTGGGAGGTGTCCCTGCCCATGGCAGGGGGGTTGGACCTGGATAATCTTTAAGGTCCCTTCCAACCTAAACCATTCTATGATTCTATGAAAATAACTAAAATAAGCTGCTCAAGAGCACTTCCTGTGCATAGCCCATCTCCCAGAAGTCTTTTTATGCCCGTGTAGTCCTAGGAGTTTGCTGCACATGCCTGTTGCAATGTGGATGTCTGTCCGCTCCTGTGCTCCTGGAGACCATTTAGTTTCCAGTAAGCCAGCAGAGTAAGGCAGCTGCCATCAGTCACATTAATTTGAGTGGGGTTTGCACTGAAATGTGTCACCCAGAAGCTTCTGGGTCACGCAGGTATCTTGCTGATGCATGTGCTGCTGAATGAGGGGAGAAGTAGAGTTTTCCTTGTTGCTGGAGTGGAGAAAACGTGCCTCTCGCGAATGCTTGCTGCAGAGTGAAGGGAGGGATCTGATTTTCATAACTGGCCTTGGCCCCACACTTCATTCTGCTTTGGGATTGTTGGGGACCTGGGGTGACTCCTTCAGTGTGAGAAGAGCAACGCATGCAGCCAAAGGAGATGGGTGGAAGGAGTAAAAAGAGGTCAGCTGGGGCTTTACTGTGTCCTTGCGCACGGGGTTTTCGGTGCCACATGACAGCATCACTGATAAATGCTGGTGGTTCCCCTCGCGGGGCAGCAGGGATGGTTAGCGTAACAGCTCTGACGGCAGCTCTGCAGCAAGCACAGAGCTAGCGTTGTGTTAAAACAAACTCCTGGGTTTTTACCTTTTGCTGCGTGAGAAGGCAGCAACTCTGCCAGGCCGTGTTGTTCAAGTTGAGCTTGAAAAACAGCTGTTTCGAACCAAAAAAAAAAAAAAAAAAAAAAAAAAAAAAAAAAAAGAAAAATACCTTCCTGGTAGTTACATTGCTCAGGCTTCAACTTTTGTGTCAGGACAAGTTCAAACAAAACCAATGTCCTTTGGGCGGCTCTCCAGATTTCAGGTGTGCCTTCCTCCCCATCCAAGGCACTTCTCATGGCTCTCCCATGCCTGGGGAGCAAGTTCCCCGAAGAGCGGGAAGAGGAGCCAGCCCAGAGCTCTGAGCTGGGGGCAGAAGGTGGGCGCCCCACGTGCTGGTCACAGCAATAGGGCTTGGGCTACTCAAAGCCTTGGGTGTCTCCAAGGGCATCAGGCCCCATGGCACGGGGTTTTGCTTCAGGTCTGGCAGCACTGAGCCCATGTCAGCTGCTCTGCTTCAGTGACAGGATCTGCCTTTGCTTGTTTTCTGCCATTTTAAGATAATCCTTGTTTACATTTCTACGGTCCCTTAGGCTAGCCAGACCTTGGCAGCATGCTGGCACTCCGTAAATCCCATCGGGCAGGACTTCGGTGTGCCTTTAGGGATGCGCGGTGCCAAGCGCCAGCCTCTCCGCTGTGTTGTGACAGACGCCATCGCCTCTCTGGTCCTGCTGAACCAGGACCACTGGGATAATTTGTAACAGGCGCTTGCAAACGAAAGCCGATAAATGCCATAAATACCAGCCTAAAGCGCAGCGTTGTCTGCAGCAATCCAGGCCGGCGTTTCTGAGGATGGTTGACATTTTGTGATAAGGCAACACTGCATGTTTTGTAGTAATTGTGTAATTCTTGTGACAGTGACCATTCCTTGCGCTACTGAATAAAGAGCAAAACGTCTCTAATTCCTCCAACCCCCCGCCTAGAGCGTGAAAACCTTTTTCCTCCGAAGGTTGACAGAGGCAAAGATGTACGTGACAAAGGAAGTTACCTACAGCTCCAGAGGAGTGCATCAGCTCAGAGGTTTTGCTTATTTTCATTTTGACAAGTGAATTGTCATTTATTAGCTGAGCAGGGAGAGAAATCTGGGTAAACTCTTACCATCCATGAAGTCCCAGTCTTGAAACAAGTGGGTAGACAGACACCACTTTCCAAAATCCATGGAGACTGTCACCACTGAGAATCACTTTGATGACTCATTTCTGCAGAAGTCAACAAGATGGAGAACAGGAATAACATTATTTAAAAAGGTATTTTGCAACAAACAACATCTATTCCCTGTTTACTAGGAAGGGTGTGTCTTTCTAACTGTTGTTTTGGTACATCTGGCTTCCTCTCCCATTTGAAACATTAGGCTAGAAAAATAATTTTAGGCTATTTAAATTACCAGTCAGAGTAGAGGGCTTTCTGTAGTCATGATGATGGGATGCTTGCATGCTAAATTCATACTTTGGTAAATGCTCTAGATATCGCCTAATGAGATATTCCTTTTTGATTTTCCTCTTGATTAAAAATGGTGGTGCTCATATCAGGAGCGGTTTAATATGCCTTGAATTCTCCATTTTTTCCCATTCTGTCTGCACAGACTAATTTCTGGGTACAAGGGAGTCCTGCTAGTCTTGGTTGTTAATCTGCTGGAAAATCATGGTGCTCTTTGCTTTTTTAGGAGGCTTGGCTTGTGAAAAAAACCCAGCAGATACATTTTGCTAATTCCCCATGAGTCACCCAACAGCAATGGCAAAAATGGGAGGAAAAAATGGGGGGAAGAGGGGAATTGGTGAATGGGCGGTGACCTGAAGATCTGACTCAGAGCACACTATTCCAAGTGTTTCCGAACACCAAATACTCAATTATTATCTCCAGGTAGCCGGTCACTGGGGGCATGTGGTTACCAAGCAAGGTTTTTAAAAGTCTGTTAATAAAGTTACATACAACTGGTGCTCACACAGGCCATGGTTCACTGGGCCTGAGCACCGAGATACGCCTGACTGGCAACAGCGGATAAAATAATTATGAAATCGGGAATCTCCTCAGAGACAAAACATATTTATTAAATTATTTTGCCTTCTAAAAAGCCGCGCATACCAGAGAAATCAGAACATTGGCTCTCCCACCTTATGCATCATCTAGCCAGAAAACACGTGGCTCCCAGACACCTCTGAGCCCGCTCCCTTCACGCTGCCCTGCAAACCTCGGTGGCTCCTGTACCAGCAAGAACAAAACTGGTCATCTACTAAATCTGTTGCTGATCTCAGCTAACCAACTTCCTGTAATATCAGCAAATATTTCTGCTTTTGTAAATCTGTTCTTGCCTCCGTGACGGGGTGCCAGCAGGACCAGGAACACTTTGGATCTAGAAATGTGCTGGTTGGCAGGAGGAACAAAGAAATTGCTCACCCAGAAGGGCAAAACAGGACTAACGCTTTTGTCCACTCGGGAGGAATCGCACGGAAGTCAAGCCAACAGCTTTTGCGTGCAATCAGAAAGGTGCTGTTGGATGCTGCTTTTAATGGCAGACATTGATATTGGTCATTAACGAGAAATGTCTCCATTAACTAAAATAAAAGCAGATCCTGAAACGCTTCTGTGGTTGAATCGTCTCTCAACAGATACTGCCCACTGCCCCGTAATGTCATGCTCTCCCTGAACTTGACAGGGCAGCTGCTGTTTTTCCCAGCCTGCTGGAAACAGACCAGCTATGACATGTTCCTGGTATTAGCTACAGGGCGTATTTCATTCTGCTGCTCTAGGCAATTTGATAAAGGCTCTTTCCTCCCACTCCAGAGTTAACCCGCCCAAACCGTAGCTGAACACCTAGCTGCAATAATACCGCACTCGCTAGGGATTGTGCCTATTTGCTTAGTTAAAAATTGCTTAAATTGGTTGTTTCATACAAAGGAACACTTGAATTGATTGAATCGTGTTTTCTGAGCCGACAGTAATAATGCTAAATGTGTATCAGGAGTTGATTGCTACAGCTCTTTATGAATAAAGTTATTTTTAAGAATCATTATCCTTTTCTTGACACCAAGTATTTATGCAGCATAAAATATAACTTGGTCTCCACCCCTTAGAGACAGAAGGGGAAAGTCTTCAACTGATATATAATTCTTGAATATAAGAAACCACGGATTTCCATTTGCACTGTTGTATTGCCCCTAACTCCAGACCTACAGGAAAAATCGACACTGGGGGTTTTTTCCCATTTGAGATCACTGGAGCTATCCAGCCATTTCCATGCTTTCTTACCATTTTACCAATATTTAATACCAATATTTATCAAATACCAACAAATACCAATATTAATCACATTTTTCCTTCAGGCAATTAAAGATATGGACAGCATCTGGAGGCACAGTTCCACCTTATCTTACACCAAATGGAAAGTGCGTCTTCTATCCACCCTGTGCAGGGAGGCGACAGGGGTGCAGAGGATCCCTTTTCATTTCTGCATGGGAAAGTGGCACCTGTCACTGTCTCTGCCGAGTGAAAAGGCACAGCTATTGCCAACTACGGCCTACTTCTACATCAGTTCCCTGCTCTGCCAGATCATAGAACGGTGTGGGTGGGAAGGGACCTTAAAGATCACCTAGTTCCAACCCCCCTGCCATGGGCAGGGACACCTCCCACTAGACCAGGTTGCTCAAAGGCCCATCCAGCCTGGCCTTGAACACCTCCAGGGATGGGGCAGCCACAGCTTCTCTGGGCAACCTGGGCCAGTGTCTCACCACCCTCACAGTCAAGAATTGCTTCCTGAGATCTCATCTAAATCTCCCCTCTTCCAGTTTAAAACTGTCCCCCCTCGTCCTATGGCTCCACTCCCTGATCAAGAGTCCCTCCCCAGCTTTCCTGGAGCCCCTTTAGGGACTGGAAGGGGCTCTAAGGTCTCCCTGGAGCCTTCTCTTCTCCAGGCTGAAGAACCCCAACTCTCTCAGCCTGTCCTCACAGCAGAGGGGCTCCAGCCCTCGCATCATCTTCGTGGCCTCCTCTGGACCTGCTCCAACAGGTCCATGTCCTTCTGATGTTGGGGGCTGCAGAGCAGCATCTGTGCAGGTTTCCCCACACCATGCCAAAAGCGATGGTCGGTTGCTAGCTGTGACTACACTAATGCTGCAAGGCAAAGCGGAGGAGAAAAATCCCACAATATATTCAGGCAGTTGTGCACCCAGGGACCCGACCCCTGCAAGCAATCAACTGGAGCCCTCAAGCATGAGCTTTGGTTATCACAGTGGTCCCGACACAAAGCTGCCAGCATCATTAACGTGCTGAGGTCAAGGCAGGCGACCCCGCCCTGCCTGGACCCCGAGGGCTGGCGGTGCACCAACACTCCAGCACCCACGTGTGCCAGTCTGATGGGTATTTAGGTGTGTTTTCCCTCAGCTGCCTGTGTGGCGGGGCTGGATTCCCTGTGGGGAGAAAGAGTGTCCACCAAATCCCATAATTCACAGGAAGACCCGAAGTGATGCAGATGGTCCCTTTTCTTCCCTCCTTCAAGGTGCCCGAAGCTGCGGTGGAGGAGCGGTGTTGGTGTCTTGGTGATGGAGGAGAGGAGCCTGGGCAACACCCGCCAGAAGAGGAGTGTTCCTCTGTGGAGCGCCTCCAAGGCCATGAACACCCGTGGGAAAAGCATCCCCCGTGCTGGGTTTCGGGATAACAGCTGTTACACCCTGTTCCCCCCTAGGGATGGGAGAGGGTTGTGAGGGGACAAGTCCACACCGCCTTGGGGAGGGGGACATCAACTCTTGAAGACCCAGGGATGCGGGACACCCGCACCCCTGCTGGGATGGGGACAGCCCTAAGCGAGGCAAGGGCACCCGGCACGGCATGGGGACGGCCCCGCCCGGGAGAGGGGATCCGCGCCGGGCGGGGCCCGCCCCGTACCTCCGGGGCAGCGCCGCCGCCGGGGCTGAGGGCGGCTCTCCGCGCCTCCGGGGAGGCGGCTGCCGGCGGGTCCGCCCTATCCCCATCCCAGTCCCCAGCCCTTGCGCCAGGCTGGGCCGGGCCCGCTGCAGGCCTGTGGCCGCCGGAGAAGGCGGCGGCGCCGCGGCCATGTTGAGGGCGGGGAGGGTGGAGGGCGCGGAGGCGGCGCCGGGGCCGCGGCGGGGCGCGGCGCCTCCCCGCTCCTCCTGGCTGCCCGCCGCCACCGCCGCTCCTCCTGGCCGCCCGCAGCCGGGCCGCCCCGCTCCATGGCGACCCCCAGCCCCTGCATCGTGGTGAGTGCGGTCCCCGGCGCCGCCGCCGCGGCCTCCCCCAGCGGGGGAGCCTGCCCGCCGTCGCCGCCGCGCCGGGCCGGGGGCTGCCGGGCGCCTGAGGGGAGGTTATCTCCCGCCTTGCCGCCGCCGGCTGAGGGGAGGGGGGGTCCTGCCTGCCCCCCAGAATCTGGTGATATGTGAGAGAACGGGGCGGGGGAAGGGGGGGTAGTGTTCCTTAGCGGCGGCAGCCGCCGCCCCGCGGAGTCACCTTGAGGGTAGCCCCGGCCTCCCGGCGCCGGGCCCGGGGCTCCCTCCCGTTCCCTCGAGCGGTGCCGGGCCTCCTCCCGCCGGGGGGGGGATTGGCGGTCATGGGTGGCCTCTCGGGAGGATTTAGAGCCGGGAGGACGGCCGGGAGAGCCGGAGTTGCCGCCTCAGCAGTGAAGGGGGAAGAAGTTCTCAGCAGGCGGGAGCCCGGCCGGCACAACTTCCGATCCCCGTTGCTTTGGGTAGGCTGCTGGGGGGCACCGCTCGGCAGCGGGGGCCGGGAGCGCGGTGTAAGTCGCTTAAATGTTCCAGTTAGGGTGTATTTTTGGAGGAAGAGCATTCTGGGGATGGTTTGGTTTTGGTTGGTTGGTTTGGTGGGTTTTTTTTTTCACCATCGCCCTATCTGCTGAGGCTCTTACATATTCATTTTTATTACTTTTTTTTTTTTTTTTTTTTTTTTTTTTTCTTTAAAGCCAGCGCTGGGTGCTCAGGAAGTACATGTGGTGTCTTAGGGCTGAGAGCTGTGACGGCCACAAGGTTGCGACTGTAAATCCCTGCAGTCAATAAAAAACCCGATAAAATCGGTAGGAAGGGCCCATTCTCTTACTGAATGCAAAAAGGAAGGTTTAGTAGGCATGCTACATATAATGATGGGGCTGAACCACAGGAAAATACCATGTGTTTTGGGAGGGACATGTCTTACTACTTAAAATAACAGCCCGTTCTGGCTTGCGGGGACCCTGGTTGGGGACTGGGTGCCTGAGCTGGGTGTGTAGGTAGCTCATACAGGGTCTGGTTTGGATGGGAGGGTGAAATGCTCATGAAATTCCCCATGTGAAATGCTCATTAGGGGGTTACACAACAAAAAACCATGTAAACGGCTGGCTGATCACAGGCCAGGTAAGTGCTTCCTCAGGCTCTGAAATAAGATTGTGTCCTGCAAGGGCAGCAGTAGCCAAAATGGATACTTAAAATGCCTGCCCTGGTGAACTGTCAGTAATAAGCTTTGGTTTTCCCTCTGAAATTCTTGACTTCATTTTACACACAATAACATTCAGCTGCATAACCAAGAGAGTGAAGTAATTAAAAAAACACATTGTCATTTTCAAGTTGCAGCAGGGTTAAGGTTCAGGGAAGGCTATTCTTGATGCTGTTGCGATGATATGCCCTGAACCTCAGCAGTGTTTGGTATAATTATATACATATGCTAATCCCTTGTCCTAGTTAATACACACTTGCTAATATTGCAGGCTGTTTTATACAGGGAATTTGCCTGTGCAGAACAGGTTGCTGAAGTAGGGCTTTCCTTTCGGATTCTGGAAGATCTTGAACCCCCACGGTTTGTGGATGGTGGTCTGAGAAGGCTTGCTTCGCAGCAGCGTAACTTGTCGTGCTCATCTAGCTCTCTTGCCTTGTCCTGAAAACTGGCTCCTGTATTTTGTTATGATTTGGTGTTGTGGAGATTTGGAAGGTGTCCATGTCAAAACCTCTGCTTGCTTAATTGCAAATGCAGGTTTTGGATTACACTAGGAAAATCAAAGGTGTTAAAAAGCTCCTTGATTATTTTTTTAATGGAATAAAGAGATTAATTGAGGTGTAGTAGTTTCATTTTTGTGCTCTCCAATGTAGGTCAGTGTTGTTAGGACTTAATTTCTTCCCCACATCGTACTGCACAACAACTCATGTGGTATTACAAGCAACTTTTGTGAACTGTAGGTTTTGTTAGATTATCCTGTGTTCAGTGTGACTGATGTTTTTACAGAGAGGGAAAGTAGGGTGATGCCGATGAGTGTGATGGGTTTGATAGTTTATTGAATAAAGCAAGAGATTTGCAGTTTCTTACTACGGACTTTCTATAAGGCTTTGTAGAAATCTCACCTTATTTCCTTTTCAGATTGGCGATGATGAACAAGGTTACGACCTGGACTTGTTCTGCATACCTAAACATTATGCAGATGATTTGGAAAAAGTCTATATTCCTCATGGGCTCATCATGGACAGGTTTGTTTGACTTCAGACAGTACACTGCTCCAGCTGATTCCATGATGCTGGAATAAACAATCTTCCAGTCATAGTTTTGCTGCCTGGTGACTGTCTAAATAGATTACATTTCATTAGAGACTAAGAAGTACAAGTGCTTATTAACTCTTTCTTGTTTGGCCTCTAAGAGTTTGTACGTTTGCTGTTATGCTATTGTTCGGAAATTTGTCGTAATTCTCAGGTGAAATTTTGTGGCACATAGCAATCTACGACTTTCTTTCCAGTGTTTCTGTGATGTTTTAACTAAAAGCTTAATTAGAAGACATTATTTCTTGTGCCAGTTCAGTCTCAAAACAATTATAGTCTCTTGAAGTTCCTTAGGATATTAATAAAAATTATTAATCACATCATCTTAGACTTCCTCATGTTCCTATGCTAGATGAGTAATATCCAACTTTCTCCTACCTTCTGGGAAAGACATTAGCCTCTGTAAGTATCAGTCTGTCACTTCTGTGGTTGCTGAAATCTGATGTGCTGCGGCAGTTTTGTTTTGTGTGATCAGAAATGGATGCATAAGCCTACAAGGCATTCTCCTGTTACTTTGGGTTTGATAGGTGCTAATTCCCTTTAAGAGAATGAACAACAAATTCAGTGAAGGCGTTGTTGGAGACACACAACCATTTAAGAGTGGTGCTGGGTGGATCTTCCTGGAGATCTTGTGAATAGGAATGCATCTAGATTTTGCGTGGTGCTGTTTGATAAGATATAATAAACATTCCTGTAAAATGTTTTTTAAAATACTGTAAAAACTTTGCACTGGAAGTCCATATAGAGGAAAAAACTGGACAAAGTACATGCCATTAAGTAATTGACATAAAGTTTATGATGGTAGGCTTTCTCTGAGAAACCTGCTATCCGTTGGCACACAGTAAATACATACCATGCTTTCTAAAATAAATTACAAGACAAATTTAGAAACAATGATTGCAGAAAAACGGTGCAGTGTTCTCATGCTCTGCTTCGTTGGTGTTGTATTTTGCAGTTAGGACAAATTTCTAGCATTCTAGCTTGGCAAATCAACATAAGCTCCTTAGTTTACAATTTGGGAATCTTCTTGCACCTCAGTTAGCGAGGGCTACTGCCTTTTTGGTTGTGTTAGCTTACGTTGCTCTTTGCACAGAAGCTGAACCTGTCTTTGGAAGGAGAAAGCACACCTTCATGTCGCGTATCTGGCAGTGAAACAGCTTCAGGGTGTTAAGATTTGCTTTGGCTGTGTGTGACGTATGAAAACAAAGTCGTTTGGCAGTGCTGCTGTTAGATTAACCTTGAAAAGCAAAACTTTGTTGACCAATAAGGTGTAAAAGTGACAAGTGGTAGGCAAGTATTTCTGAGCAAAATGTGTTTCCAGTTTGATGCATGTGTTTGCTACTGTTGTTAGCGATACAAAAGGCTGCTGCTATAGTAAGCAAATGACATGGGTTATGACAGCTATCTCTTTCTTGGTTTTGTATAGGACGGAGAGACTGGCACGAGAAATTATGAAGGGCATGGGAGGACACCACATTGTAGCACTCTGTGTACTCAAGGGTGGCTATAAATTTTTTGCTGATTTATTAGACTACATCAAAGCACTGAACAGGAACAGTGACAAATCAATCCCTATGACTGTTGACTTCATTAGGTTGAAGAGTTATTGTGTAAGTATCTCTGCAATACTGTGCGATTTTTATATAAATTTGACTAACTTCAAATTATTAACAGAGATGGTTTAATATTGTTACTGTCAGAATGTGCTAATATTAAACAGATAATTAAGGGAATTAAGAGTCAGAAGCTAATTTCCTGTTTCTCTGCCTTATTATATCATCTGTTTTCTTTTAGACTTTGATATCTCCGCAGTCCAGTAAAATCCTTATGCAGAGCAGAGACCCCTTCCATGTCCTTTACTTGTTAAACAATTTCCTCCTTGCCTGCTACCCCATCTCTAAAGCTGTGGCTCTAGAATAATACAGAGGATTCTCCTGCAACTATGGTTACAAAAATTTAATTCTAGGAATTTTTTTGTGGCTTAGACTTCATTCATTGGAGAGGAAGACTTGAAAGCTGCAAAAATGGTCATACCCGAGTTCCCTATCTCATCTTTTGTTTGGCTGAACCAAACATTGAACAAAATGGGTTGTATTTGGCCGTGAGGAAATACTAGATTCTTAAAACTAGATTTATGATCAGTGGCCACTGAATATGGCACTACCTTTTCAAGACTAGGCATAGGTTACCTTGGGTTTACATTTTTGGAAAATAAATTATTTTCTTTCTGAACACAAGGATTTAACTTTATAGGGAAATTGAACATTCTGTAACATGAGGTAACGTGTGTTTTATAGAAGGAAGCATGAGGTTATGTTGTGCAGGTCAAAGGAAAAGGCAGATGTACATTAGTACTGTATGCTTCCTGACTTACCGACAGCCTAGTCTTGTATTTTCAGAATGGTATTTATGATTTGTTCCATAAGACTGTCTGTAGCATGGAAATAATTACATTTTTTTGTTTCAGTTTAGGATGTCGAAATAAATTGTTTTGTAAGGTTATGCTGTTGGTTCTGTCTCAGTAACTTTGCATTCAAGCCAGCAGTATACGCTACTTGTCACAGTTGTAGACGAGTGACTATTCCAGTAGAAAAAAATAGAAATTACTAAATTGGAAACTCAGCCTCTTCGTTCATTTCATTAAACCGTGAAACCAGAGATGGAGGTATTTGCAGGCTTAGTTTGGACTGTCAAAGAACTTCATAGATTCATGATTGCTGTTGAGTGATCTGTTAACATTTCACAGCAAAGCCCAGAACTGTGTGGGGCTTTGGTCAAGTCCCTTTGCAGGACGAGCAGCCCTGGCTGCCTGAGGCATACACACAGCTGGCTGTCCAGGGGTTACCTGGAAACCACGTTCACGTCTGCTGAATGCGAGGCAGTAATTTAGCTATGTTCTTTAATGAGAAGGCAAGGCTGGGCAGAAAAGGTTTGTGCCAGCCTTTGGTTGTATCTCACAAGGCATTCTCCGTGCTTGTGCACCACATTTAAATCAGTGGGTGAAAGCTGCTTGACACCCTTTCCTTCTGCTCTCCCCACCCTGCCCCAAAGATTCAGGCTCCTGCTGCTGGTCCACTTAACCACTACACCACCACATGCCCATATATTCTGCCTGTAAAAGCCACAACAGAAAGCTGAATGTCTCTATTGCAGGATAATATGTTAAAGAATAGGAAATGATGACTCCCACCTTTTTTTTGGTGAGGAAATTGTGTATCTTCTGCTTTCTTCAAGGAACACTTCCAATAACTTACTTGGTTTGTTTAAAAAACAATATAAAGACTACACCCTTTCAGTCTCTCCGCTTTATGACTAACTTGGAAAAAACTATTGGAGAAATGGTTTGAAACACCTGAAAAAAACTTTCTGTTAAAAAGCAAGGCTGCCTTATTATACGTGTGTTTTCTTTGCTCATGCTGATGTGTTAGGCATGCTTTGGTTCATTTCTTTACTACAGCTGCTTTTGTTGTTTACTCCCCAGAACTACTGTGTCTTGATATTAATAGGGGAGTGAGCAGCAAAATAAGTTTTATGGAAATTAAAAGCCTAGTTTTGTAGTAAAAACAAGCAGATGAAGAGAAAAGCAGAGAAATTTAGACAGAAAGCTGTCTAAGCAGAATGTTTTCCTTGAGGTGTTGGCTTCAGGGTTTTTGGTTTTGTCAGCCAAGTCCATAAAAGAATGTTTTCTTGTTCTAGATGAGTGAGGAGCTCCTGTTACCTGATGCCTTCACTACAGTATTTACAAGCGTTTTGTTTCTGTGGACTCTCTTAGGTGGTTATTAATAGCCAGGCTTACGTCCTTTAGATTTCCTAACTTGATAGACTGGGTAAGATTGTCCTAACATGAACATGTGTGTAACAGATTGATTAGGTCTTCCATCATTAATAGTGTTAGAATGCTAAATCTGTATAGTTTTTATCTGTGCTTTATTGGATGCGGGGATCTGCGTTGTTAGTGATGTGAAAACCATCACAAACGGTAATGGACAGTTGAAAGTGGAGCTAGCTCTCTTGTCAGTGTCTTTGGATGCAATTACTAGATCATGCTGCCTGCCTTTACAGACTGGATAAAAGATGTTAAAAATACCCTGGTCGCATAAACAAAGCAGCTGAATTTGTGTAATGGTTCTGAAATTGATGTAATTGAGGTTCTATTCTTGTTTCAAACTGATCATTTAATATTTGCAAGCATATGGGGTTTTTTTTGTATTGCAGTGCAAAGCTCATACTGTTCTGCACCCAAAAATAATTCTCTAAGAATACTGACATGATCAAGCCGTGATTAAACTTTGCTCGTAACTCCAGCTTTCTGAGTCCTTACAGATGAATTTTAATGATCTGGCAAGCTGTTAAGAAATGGAAAGATAGTGTTTGTGAACGGACCCAGATCTCAGTATTCTTGACAAACAGTTTATTTTGTTTGTGCTACAAGAAGAATGGCTTTTTAGCAGTCTCCTGCATTTAAACTTGGAAATGAGCAAACATTGCTTATGTAGTCATGAAGGGCAGCCAAAAGACAATGAATGCATTGCACTGTCACTCAGGAAAACCGGGATTTTCAGTGGAGTACATGGTAAACTCTTGTTAGGCTGATCATGGCGGTATTCTGAAAGATCTCTGTTAACCAAGCCTTATGGCAAATACTGTAAGGAACTTAAAGTGCCTTTTCAAAAGGTGATCTTGGAGTCACTTGGGTCAGGAGTTACGATCTTGCAAAGCATTATTGTTTTCCAGCAGTGACAACGGGGAGGCAGTGAAAACAGATCTAAACAGTAAAACTCTTATGTGTTAAACCACAAAGCATTAAAGTCTTACCAGTACTGAAATCAGAAATAATGCTCCTGAAGATAATTAAAGCATTGCTTAATTATTAAACAAAGTTCTTTCCAATGGAAATCTGGTTACAACCAGTGATGGAAATTCTTTAACTGTTTTTTATCCTTTAATTGCTCAGGAACTCAGTACCTGCGTAGGAATGCAGGTTTATATGCCAGTGAAGATTTATGTTTTGCATTAAAAAGTGTGGCAATTTGTATGGGTTTTGGTGGGAAGGAGCAGAAGAGTTTCTGTTAGGTTAGATTGTTTTTTTCTTTGCTGATCATCATACTTTAATATGCATAATCCAAAGGTTTACAGTAACCTGCTACGGTTTTGTCGTGTTCTTGTTTGAGTATAGTGCATTGCTTTGTAGCCAAACAGATCATCAAGAACATAATCTTACACATATAGCAAGGAGTACTAGTCTGTCATCTGTGCACGTAATTTTAATGGAACAAATACCTTTAACATCTTTCTCCGTCGTTGTTTTGTAAGGAATTATGTTTTTTACATCACTCCATGGAAGGAGGATGAAATCCCTATTAGTGTAGGAATACATAAGAGAAAATCCTGTAACATAAACAAGGAAAAGCTTAAAGAAGCTGTCATGTAAGATAATTTTAAGATAGGGTGAACACAGGAAATGTCCTTTAGCTTTATGAATACAGTGCTTAACTGAATCACTCTTTTGTGGTTGATCTAGCCAGTATCTCAGGCATTCAGTAGCAGTGTGTATATCTACTGGGTCAAGCAGCAATCATTTTGCACATCTTTGGTTTTGGGCTTTTTCAACACAGTGACATTGATGCTGTTCGCTTTAGTTATTGTTTGCACTGTTACGGAAGCACTGAAACAGTTGACTGTTTATCAAAAATGAACATTCCTTATAGTAATGAAACATGGCACTTCAGTGTAATTTCAGAGTGGTATAAATCAAACTAAAGTTTTCTTTAAAACGTGGAGCAAAACTGAAAAGGTACTTTTTCTAATAATTTATTTGGGGTTTTTTTTATGTTGTGTCATAAGAATCTTAAAAGGAAAGCATCTGTTAGTCTTATCTGCTTTTACATGCCTTGAGCTAGACCATTGACACCACTGTCAAAAGGGTTTTAATTTCTCTTTACTATCATCCTGGTGTTACTGTATAGTTGGCATGTGCCTCTCTAAATAGTTTGCTGCCCCTTTTTTGCGATAACATTTTTAGTTTTTGCCTACAATTCATATAGCATGAATATCCGTCTTCATGCGGCTCTAAAAACAGGAAGCTGTATGTGGCTGTGTCTCTTTTCCCTTGTGGTCCCCTCTCTGTTGCATCTGTCATTTCTGGGTTTTGGGAAGGAACTGCTGTTCTGCTGCGTGTCTGTGTCATTGTGCAGCACGCTTGGGCTTCATGGTGCAGCAGAATAATACCAGTTTTCTAAAAGGAAGATAACATGGTAAGGAGTTACGAGAATAAAGTTTGATGACTGAAATGATTAAATTGTATAACGATGTCTTCATTTGTATGTAGTACAATAATAAGCATATCACGTCTAATATGAACTGTGAGAGACTGTCACAGTCTAAAGTTGGTTGAATGACTTTAAATAAACTGCGAAGATCTGTGAAGCACTCCTAGCAGCTGTTTTTAACTTTCTTGCATAACAGTTCATTTATGCTTGTATCTAAGTTTAGTTTTACTGAAGTAAAATGCTGTGTTGTAGTGGTGGTATACTTACGGTGCTGTTCAATTACTATAAGAAGTAATTTGAGTTTACTAATATTTGTTGTAAACTAGGCAAACAAACTTTTCTGGCTATTTTTGTAGCTTGTATTTCTAAATATTAATCTGCGCCTTGTTTGCTGGCTATTCTTGTTATTGCTGTGATTGCTTATTCTTATTTGAAGAGTAAGGCTTTCTAAAACATTAAAGTTTAAAACATAAATTACCAGCTATGTAGCAGCATGCAGCTTGGAAACTGAAGTGCTTTTTGTTTTATTTCCATATCTATATGGAAAGCATAGCAAATCATATCTTTTTAGATACATATGTATATATAATGGTGCCTGCATTTATGCAGATCTCCTGTTGAACAATCTTTAACCTGAAATACCATCTTTTAATTTGATCACTTTTAATTTCTTAGTTCATAGAGAGATGCTGTTGGTACTGTGTTTCTGAAAGCATTAACATCCAGTGGTTGTGTACTTTGTAGTTTTGATATTTACCGAAAGAAAAAATTATTTTAATTCTGGTAATGCTAATGCTCATCCTCCTCTTTCTTAGAATGATCAGTCAACTGGAGATATAAAAGTCATTGGTGGGGATGACCTCTCGACCTTGACTGGAAAGGTATGGCTCTTTGTATGTTTAAAAACAAACAAAACCACCAAAGAACCCACGTCCCTGCATGGTTTTAAGGCTGCTCTTTCAGTGTGTGAAGAGTCTAAAAAAAATGAAAACGGAAGACTTTCATTTCAGTATGCACCGCTGTATACTGGGAGAGCGGATAACCTCCATGAAAGCCGTCAGTTTAGTCTGAACTTAACAAAAAAACCCCTATTCACTATCTTCAGTATCAGCAAAGTTTTAGGAGATTTGGTTTTCTGCAGTGCCTGAGAAGAAGAATCTTGTGTGGGTTGTTGTCTACGAACTACCTTTAAAAGACAGCGGCATTATTTACTCAATATATTGGTTTTTCACTGAAGTAGTGCTGGGAATTCATACTGTCGAGACGTGTAACGTGCAGCCCAGGTTAGGAACGGAGGTTCCCCTTCCAGGCAGTGACAAGAGAGGGAAATGAGAGAATGTAAATTGGGAATCTGCTTTTCTCCAGTGACTCTGTGGAGATCACTGAGCCAGATGTCTGGGGTTAAAGCAGCAGTGCCTCCTGCTCTGTCAGAACACATTACTTTCCCCTTCTCCTTACACATATGTGATCTTTAAGGCGTGTATGTCACAGCTCAGTATAAAGGACATAGGTGTGACAGATTGTATATGTATCTGTTGTATGATACTCTTTGCTTTAGAAGAATATGAATTGTGTAGATTCTGTTTTGATCTCATTTGCATTTATCTAGAATTCTCAAAGTCTAAGTAATTTAAAGACCACTTTGTACTCGGTATGAGACATTGAGGAGAATCTCATTGCCAGGTGGTTGTTATTGGAGCATCAGAAATGTTAACTACATAGAATTCACTGTTACATGTGTAAACATACATAAATGGTGGTAAAAATATTTAACTGCAATGAAAATTAATGAGTTAGAGATTAATATATATAAGAAATAGCATATTCTCTAGATATTAATGGATTTTTCTTTTTTTTTTTCTTCTTTCTTCCCACCAGAATGTTTTGATCGTAGAAGTAAGTATTATGTTTCACTTTGAAGTTCTAATGTGTGACTGGTGAAAGAGTTCTAATAGAAGTCGTTCTTAAGCCAGAAAACTTACAGTTTCTGGTTTCAAGGCTTCCAGCTTCTGATTCCAGGCCTGAATTTTGCAAGTGGGCTCTGAATTTAAAATGATCTGTGTTTTGAGTTCTCAAATTGCATTCAGCTGTCAAATTTAACAAGGAAAATATCCATGTAAAATTGTTTGCATTTGCTTTCAGTTTTCTGGGATTCTGTCAATTCTAATTTTTTTTTTTTCTTTAATTTTAAAAAGTAGCCTGAACAAAGTGATATTAAGCATGTTATTGTTCTGGATTTATAACAGCAAGCTAGGAAATCAAACTGCAGGAGTAGAAAGAGGTTCCTGGTAGGAATATCCTAAAATATGTGAAAAACAGATCTAAGCCCAATGTCCCTGTGTATAATTTGTTTAGAGACTAGTGACATAGAGAATGCTGATTCCTAATTAGCATTTTGCAGTTGCTAAATTCTAATTCCTCTGTCTTGTCATGGTTCTTTGGATACCAGGCTCGATACACTTCAGTTTGATTTCCTGGTGGGTACTGTTGCTCAACTCTTGCTTTCATACCTCTTTCTTGATGGATAGTGTTGCTTATGTCAGTAAGTATCGCTTTGGCGAAGCATGTTCTTGAGTAAGATTGTCAATTTCAGAACAGGGAAGCAGCAGCAGTAGACAGGAAAAATGGACGTGCAATCTAATAATTTCTTAAGGCTCCAAATAATGGAAATGGCTTGTTTGTAACCAAAGAAACAGCTATGCCAACTGGTTCAGTAGCCAAAGGGAAGGATGTTTCCTCTCATAAAATGTGTTTTTTATGTATGGTTGTTGGGGTTTTTTTTAGTTTGAGAAGGTTATATTATTCCACAGGAAGCACATTCAGTTCCAAAATTCCTACCAAAATAGTATGTATACAGCGGTCAGCTGTGTGACCAGTGGTGTCCTTTGAAGTGTATTTTGCTTCAGATAGGCAGATGCGTTTAATTATGTATCTGCTCCATTTTAGATGAATGTATGTCTTTAAAGTCCCAGACAGCTAACTAGGTTAGTTTCTCGTTTATTCAGTGAATCATCTATTCAGTGACTTGTCTTATAACTGTCAAATATGAACCCTTTTACCAATCACCATTTTAACTGTCAAACAATAAAAATGCACATTTATTGTACGTTTAATATCACTAGGCTTTTCTATACAGCATCCCTTTAATGTGCAAAAAAATCTGAACAAAATGGAGATTCACCTCCAATAAACAGATAATCATACAATACAAAATCAGTAATAGGTTCTATTTTTATTTCAGAGTATGGAAGTAGCTACTTATGTTTATTCACCAACTTTTATTTTTATTTATGTATCTGTATGTCTTTAACTTTTCTTGAGTTTACAGCCATGATTAAAAGCATGAAGTGTTAAAGATGGTATTGCTGACGGGTGCTCTGTTGAGTTTTTTGTTTGATTTTTATTTTGATTGGGAGTCATGGGAAAATAAGCTGAAACCAGAACACTGCTGCTTCTGTGTTATCTATCTCCTTCGCTTCAAATAGACTTGATTTCAGGCCAGGGTAAAGACTGTCCCTCTAAAGATCTTGTGATTATTTCAGTCCGAATGAGGAGTCCATTTCTGGTACTTCAGTTGTAAGCCATACGTTCTTTTTTTCTGCCTATGTGTGCAGTGGATGGGATTAAAATGATGTGTCAAAATTCATTTTAGTGTGTTTGAGTGTAGACTTTAGAACTGCACCCAGATACTCCCAGTGCAATTTCTTCAACTGTTTCTTGGATCCATAATGTAAATTACACTCCTTTTTCTTTAATTGCAATAATGGGTTGTTCTCCCTATTTTCCCTTCTTACTTTCCTTTCTGTTGTATACATCTGTCTCTGTAACCGAGTTCAACGGGTAAGACTAATGTTACTCTTCTCATGTTCAAATTAAACATTGTTTGTCTAATAGCTGCAAGGAGGACAAGCCATAAGATCTCCAAAAGGAGCTAAGAAGGTCATAGTTCAGTGACTGCTTTCAAAGTCATAGGCATCCACAACAATTAAGAACTATTGTTAATGTGCATGATCACTTTACTGAGCATAGTTGCGTAAGCACAACATGGTGTTATGCCACCTATATTTGATTACGAACAGTATTTTCGCATGTTTTCCTGCTATTGCAGATAAGCAATTTCTGTGGTAGAAACTTGAAAATGCCACTCTGACATGATTAATATTCTTACATGAGTGTTTTTTATTTTCAGGATATAATTGATACTGGTAAAACAATGAAAACGTTGCTGTCTCTACTTAAGCAATACAATCCAAAGATGGTGAAAGTAGCCAGGTAAATTTTTAATGGTGATTATTTGTGCTGTATTTCCTCTCAAGAGTGACACACAGTGTTTAAAAAAAAACAAAAAAAGAAAAGAAAAAAAAAGTGTAGAATACATTTCCATGGAAGAGAAATGGGAGGGAACATTTCTGCAGGAGTCATAGGAGTCATATATGATGTGATCTGTTGGAGTTTAGTATTTGTTTAAACTCAAAGCATTTTTACTTGTTATGAGAACATACATTCGTTAAGGCTGGCGGAAACACTGGTCTTTCCAACCTTACTGCTGGAAGACTTTCAGTGCTTCAGAAGGGGATCACTTGTGCATGCCTGGTACATGTCTTACCTTATCTATCATGGTAAGATTTGTGGGGCTTAAAGATTTTTTGGGCTTAAAAAAATACCCTGTCGAGTTGGTAGAGGTATTTTCAGCACAAATTTAGTTCATAAATATAGACTTTTAATAGAGAAGGGGGTAAAAAAAAAAAATCAGTGGTTGTCACTTACGTATATGTAGCATCTATCCAAACGTGTTTGTTTCTGCTTGAGCTATCTGCAATTACAGTATACTGCAGTGGTGTACCTGTGCAATGGAGACCGTTTTTTAGTTTGTTTTCTTTAATTGTAGAATTAAATTAGTTTGCACGCTAACATTATTGTTTGTATAGTGTGCATAGTGCAGCTGAGCTTTAGAGGTCATGCTGTGAGAGTCACCTAGCCATATGCTCTTCCAGGCTTTTCTACTTAGTTACATCTTTAATCAATTACTTTCAAAACATTGTATAATTAAATAACTTAAAACTAACAAGAAATGTTGAGAATAATATGATATTATTAACCAATATCGACATTCTTCCTACTTCTTTTTAAATTGTATCTTTTGCGCTGCTATGCTGTGCTTGTGTATTTTACAATAAAAGCATAATGATTGCTGGGGATTAAAGATAAAGCAGAGCTGTGTGTAATATCTAATCAGTTGTGTTGCTATAACAATGTCAAAGCAGTTGTTAGACTTCTTGCTAATAATCTGGAGGTGACCTGCTGAAGGTGAGGTTGTTGAGGATTTCTCCCTGGCCTTGTTAAGTGTGGCAAATTTTAAATATTTGTCAGTGAATAGGGCCGTAACACTGCAGTGTACATCATGAATATCATATAGTATGAGCAAAGTCCAGTTTCCTGTTGTATAAACCTGTTGCAGTAATTTGGGTCTGCCAAAGACCTGAGCAGTTAAACATGATCATTCTAGATAGTCTTAAGTGTAATATTCTTAGTTACTTCACTTGCCTCTCTTCTCTTTCTTCTCGCTGTCTTTTTTTTTTTTTTTTTTAATTTTCTTTCTCTCTGACAATTAAGCAGTTGTAGCAGGGAGATGTTAATTAATGCTAATATGATTCTGGGGTTTCTTTGATCAAATCCTACACCAATTCTCAAAAATTAAGTCTCACAACTGGAAATCTCGGTCAAAAATTGAAACTGTGACAAATGAAGCCCCACCTTCAGAGGTGATCCAGGAGGGAAGGAGGTCTGTGCTTAATGCATAGAGTTATGCTGACCTCTGTCTTTACATTCATCCATTGACCACCTTTACTTTTCCTCCCAGTCTCTGTGTGTCAGACAGGCAAGCATCAGGCCTGTGGGGTTGTGTTCTAAGAGTTAGAAGTGCTTAACTGAATAATTAGCGAATCAAACTAGCAAGGCGTTTCTCTCTACTACAATACGCCCAACTCTGTATCTCCATGCTTTTTACACTTCTGACTAATAATTCTGGAAAAGTGGAGCTGGTTTGTATCACTTGATCGTCAGAACCAATTACATTTGCTTTATGGGGTCATTAGTACTGCCAGTGAAAAACGGTTGAGGGCATGTTGCGCAAGTGCAATTGAGGTTGCATTTAACCAGCTGAACTTTTGCTTCATAATACTAATGCTTTTGAAAAGAGCACAGCTGATCTGGCCAGATCCCAACTTGTCGCCTCTTTACCTGTAAGCTGAATTGCACCTGCAGTTCCTAACACACATAAAACGCCATTAAGTCACTTTTCACAATGAAAATCCATCCAGATCAGTATCTCCTAGCCTCTTCCTTGCAGACCTGTTTGTTATGCTTTAGGCTGTGAACTATTCATGATTCTAGGAAGATTTAATTTTGTCATTATGATCAGCTGCACCTGCAAATAAAATAATAGTTTAAAATATGTGTAGTTATACTTTCAGTTACACACATTTAGGCCAAATTCAGCTTGTCTGTCATCAAAACAGTCTCATATTTGTCCACGGTGCTTTTCCATGTTTCAGTTTTACATTGGTTTTATTTGACAGTTTGTTGGTAAAAAGAACTCCTCGAAGTGTGGGATATCGGCCAGACTGTAAGTGACTTTTTGACAACCGTTATTAATTTTTAAAAGTATGTCAGTGTATTGTGTACCCTTTGATCAAAGTCCAAGGATGTTCCAAATAAGTTTTCACTAATGATTCTTGATAGAATTTGCTCTTATTTAGGACATTTAAATATTTTGAATGTATTTTGACGGAGTTAATCTGGATTGAGTCTGATCCTTTTTTTTCTTAACTTTTTGTAACATTTTACTGTATGAAAAGCAACTTCTGATATTTTGGTCCAGGTTACACCCTTTTCACGTACAAGCTACATCCCAGCTTGCATGTAGACAGATGCTTTGGTCAGCAGAATCTGCTGAATTCCCCTTTGACACTTTTGGGAGTGATTCGGGTGTCTAAACCTAGCAATCTTATACCATTTAGATGTCCCCAGGAACGTAGAAGGACTACACAGGGTAGCAGGTCTGATAAAAGTTTACAGCGGTAAGATGCCTAAATTGGCACAAAACCGGTTATGTCTAGGCATCTGAATTACACCCTTTTTGTCTTTTCCCGTCTGTCCCAAGACCATGAAGAAAGGAATAGTATCCACAGCAGACAGTGGTACCAGAGCGACAGCTCTTCCTGCCTTGGGAAGGGCTGTGTATTTTAACCTTGTTCCATAGGCTAAATTCCTGTTTATCTGGACGATGCACTTTCACTATGGAAGTGGAGTGAATTTAGCAACAGAATGCTCTTCCTCCTCCTTTCCAAGGTTGTACGATATTCTGGAACTGAAGTTTTTCAATGCCTTAAAGCTTAATTGAGGTGTTTCCCTCAGTCAAGGATGCCCCTCATTCCTGAGATCTTATTATAGGCTTAGCTGGGTTAATGGTCTGCCTTTTGAGCATCTTGCAGCAGATGACTTGTTTTGCCATCTGTCCACAGGGACAACCTGTTCAGTGCAGGACATGTGAGCTCTGAAAGAAGAGACAGCAAGGCAGTAATGGCTGGGCCTCTGTTTTATCCCTGTCTTGTGAGGCCAAGTAGATGCTAAACTTTGCCTTAATTTTTCCAAAAGTGCACACAGCCTTTTCTTTGTGTTGTACAATTTATCTCCCCATTTTCCTTACAGACCCCCGTTGTAGCCAGGGAGAGAAAAACTGTGCAGCTTTCCTGTGCTCAGGAGTCTTTCATTTTAGCATGAAGGGAGAAAGCCATTTGGAAATTTTGTATTTTATGTAATTCAATATTTTTTTGTCATTTTATAGTGTGTGTGGACAGGTTGGACTGATACTGCCTGGCCACCCACAGACTGTCCTGCTGGAGCTGTGTAGACAATCTGTGGAATAGCTGATGTCTCTTTCTAGGCAGCTTCTTTGGGAGGAAAAAACCACAACCAAACACACACACACACAGACACACACACACAAAAAAAAACAACCAAAAAAAAAAACCCAAACCAAAACAAAACCCCAAAAAACCCCAAACCACCTGTTTCTGAAACCTGCAGGTGACTCCATAAAGAACAGAGTGCTCTTTGCTCTTCACTGTTCTCTGTACCACAGAATCAGCATCTAAGACATGCTTTAGCAGTCGTCATATATTCCTGCATATCAGGTCATTGCCTGTAAGTCGCAAGAATGGTGTCCACCTAGGCAGTTACTCAAGGGCGAAGGATTGGTTTCCCTGCAATAACCGTCGTTCTGATATTCACATTATTCTGTGCTCATTCTCCCAGCCCTTCGCAGAAAGTCCTATGGGACTTGCACACCCATAGTTTTGAAGGAGCTGACGACTGAACCTGCCTATTCATTAGGCCTTTGGGTACCCTTGCTGCAGCCCTACCAAGGCACAGGTCCTGCTCCCAGAGGTGCTGCCTCTGGAATGATACTGTGAGGGTGACTTGTGCTGTGCTCACCAGTTCCCCTGCTTCTGAACTGGCACATCAAGCATCTAGGAAGTGCTGGGAAGTAATGGCTCTTTTTGTATGTATTTGCAAAGTTGCCAGAAATTTTCAAGGAATTACACGTTCTGATAATAATACCGTGTCTGTAGATTTGTTTTCATTAATTTCTTGCAGACTGCATGCTAGCACCATGCTGCTGTGTGGGAACTGATAAATACATCTATTTAATTTTGCTTTAGTTGATGAAATAAATCAACAAAGTTAGTTAAAATTTTAAAATAGCTTGAATATTAGTCTGAGGGAAGAAATAAAGTGAGTTGGGATGCATACATATCTATAAAATTCCAGATTGCCTCTGTAAAAAGTGAACTCTAGGAAGTTCTTTTCTAACATCCTGGTGACTTACGGTCTTTTTCAGTTGTTGGATTTGAAGTGCCAGACAAATTTGTTGTGGGATACGCCCTAGATTACAATGAATACTTTAGAGATTTGAACGTAAGTAATTTTTCCCATATGTTTTTGCCCATTTAAACTAGGGAGGAGGAAGGAAGGGAAGTCTCCTCACATCACTGTCCCTCCTCTGTAAATCATGCCTCGTGTGCAGATCTGTTCCACTGGTGATGCAATGGTGAGAGCAAACCCTACAGCAGCAGGACAGCGTTTTGGAGCTCTTATGAAACTAAAATTTATTTTGCTATGTGCAGAACAGAGGCTACGCATCTCCTGTCAACTTTGAAATAATGTGAAGTTTCTTATCTTCCCAGATGTCTACAAGAAATAAATGCATTTGCTTAGTTAATAAGAGAGGAGAGTCCTTAGAAGTTAAAAGGTGTTCACTTTTTATTCTAGGTTGTTACTCCATCTGGGTCTCACCAACCTTATATCGGACACTGGGTGGGATAATTAGAGGGAGGAGAAAGAAGGCAATGTTGAGGCTTTTAGACAAAAAATGGCTTAAGTTGTTCTGCATAAAGAGTATCACAAGATTCTTTCGTACTGAAATGTGTATAGCATGCTTGTATTTTTTTCAGAAGTGCATTATTGAATACATATGTAAAACATTGGTCTCTTACATTACTTTTCTAACAGGATCTTTTTATTTTATTTTGTTTCAGCATATCTGTGTGATCAGCGAGACGGGGAAGCAGAAGTACAAAGCATGACAGCACAGTTCAAGTGCTGTGACAACAGAGCTTTGAAATGTTTTGTTTACCGAGTCCTATCTTTCACAGGCTTCAACTCTGGTACACCAGCTAAAATTGTAGAATGCCCCAGCCCCATTGTCATACGCTTACTATAATTTATTGCATGTACAATATAAGATCTTGTCTTGTTCATTTATATTTTAGAACTGTAAGCAACTCGTGCAGTTCTGCACTCCTTATTTTGATTTGCACTATGACTCTACCGACTATTGCTGCCCCTGGTTGGGTTGTGCTGTTTGTGAGCTCCAGAGTCTAACTCTTGCAGTGGTAAATTGCTTAAACCTCGTCAACCCAGAACTGATATAGTTCAAGTACTGTAAATGTGAAACAGGGATAGGGAAGTCTATTAGTAATATTTTTTAAATCTGTAATTTAAGTTTTATATTTTAATGCACAAATGTGATTGTGATTAATGGATAGTTGCCCCTTTGGGTGTTATAAAGCATGAGGAGCAGCCAGTTACAGTATCTGTAATCTCCAAGGAGCTCATTCAGATCTCCTGGAGTTGCCTTATTGCTGTAAAGGAAGTCTGGGTGAAAAATACCTTTCTTTTTTTTTTTTTTTTTTTTTTTTTAGGTGAATGTGGGGAAAAAAGCATTTTGTTTCTTCGTTCAGTGAGGGAAGCCATGTTCCAATATGATTTACTGCTTTTCCTACCACCGCTCTCCAAATGTTTTCATCAAGCTACTGACCTGAAAAAAAAAATATCAATTATTCATACACAGCTCAATCTGTGAGAGTTGAGGCAACCCCTTTTTCCGGCAGCCCCAGTCAGGAATTCCTTCCTCTCTAATGGTTCCACCTCAAATACGCTTCTCCCGATGTCTACGTCGGTATCGACGTCTGCTTCCTTCTTAACGGAAGTGCCTCGGAGGGACAGGTACTTGATATCAAGGTATACGCCAAACGCAACGCATTATTCATTAACGCTTCTCCGCCTGCAGCAATAGCACGCAGATGCCCAACCGGAGGCTCGGCAGCAGAATACTCGGCGCAGCACCATTCCGCCGCCTGGAAATGAACTGGAGGTCAGAGCAGAACCGGAATATCTTCCTATCAGCTTGAGCGAACGCCCGAAAAGCCCAGCAGGCAGGACTGTCTCACAAGGAAGGTTTTCTTCCCAAATATCCTTACTCAGGGTCACCTTCAGAGACCAAGAAGGGCGAAGAAAGGGATGAAATCCCAGTACGAAGAAAGGGATGAAATCCCAGTAATAGGGACTCTCAAAAGCAACTGACGTTAAAACCTTTTAACCTGAGTAAGTTACCACCGGTTTCAAGCAGGTTTCAAGCAGGATTACTGCTTGGCCTGGCCTGCTGAATGAGCCAGCTGAGATTTAAGTGTCTACTCAAGACATTCAAGTTTTTAACTGCTGAGAAAGGACAAGTGGCCTTCGCTTCAGCAGCTTTTTAAGCCAGCGTACTACCACCGCGCAAAAATTTCAGTAAGAAAATAAATCACGACCCAACCTTCGGCTCAGATTTCCCCATTATAAAACCGTCAAAATGCAAAACCGGCCATCAGGAGCTCATCTGGAATCTGCTGGTCTCAGCCACCCCACGCAACAGTTCTTGGCATCGGATGCACGGCCTCGGTTGTGCC